>BGPR01020731.1:0-27500 GCA_013235015.1 Araneus ventricosus | reverse complement strand
TTAATATTTGATTGTAAATATCGTTTTCTTTTTATTTAAAGCATTTATTTTTAATCATATTTAATTTTGTTCATCACATCATATTTTTGTGGCAACAGTAGAAAAATGTAGTTTTTAGAATGTTGTTGATCATTTCCGTTGCAAATAGATTCTTCTAGAAAAGAAAGAAATAAATTGAATTAAATGGAGTATTCATAGTTCATGTTGCTTCTTTCACGTTTAAATAAGCAGAAGCCAACAGTTCATTTATTGATTAAAATTTATCTGAATGCCATATGTATAATATTTCGAAAAAAATCATGATATCTTTCAGCTCGAGGCAGATAATCATAGCTACTGGCGTGTCAAATTTGATTATTTTTCAAATCAAATTATCAAACTCATTTTATTTTTTAAAAATAAGTGGTGTGGTCAATACTGCTGCACTATTCTCAAGGCTAAAACACGCAGGTAAAGATGTTTTGCAGATAATGACTTTGAAAATTTTTACGCTTTCGCTGACAGATACATGGTCTTAGCTACCGTAACTTCCGTACAGTAAAGCTTTGAAATATGTATATAATGTGTTGCCGTCCGAATTTTACGGCACATAAATTTAAGCATATTATCCGCATCAACTTTTGCCAAAACCTTTGCAAGACCTGGGTGAGGCTTTTGCAAGTTTCAGAAAGTTTATGGGGAGTTCAAAAGTTAAAGTTATGAGTTCAAAAGTGAAATCAAAACGACGCAACTCTGCCTTATGATGATGACATGCCAACGTGATAAAATGCGCTCAACTGCACTCCTATGTCCCAGATAAGTCACTCCTTTTATTAATTTTTGGCAATCAATGGCATTAAAATATAGCAGCAGACACCGATAGATATTTGAGTTAAAAATATAAAAGCTCACCAGCAAGGCTAAGCTTTCCTTATATTGTCATATCGGTATTGTGGATCTGTTGTAAATAAATTCTTTGTATTATTCGAAACTTGCTTACTTTTTGAAATCAACTATCCGATCCAAGCTAATAATTTTAGGAGAGTCACGAATTTGGAGGATAAACGTAACATGTGTCTTCCATGTTTCTGTTAAAATTGCTCTCTGCAGAACAAAACGGAGATTCGCTTTCGCAGAACTACCTGCTGATCTACAGGGAGATATTGACCGAAAGAAGTCTGACTGCGCTCTGTCTCCTTTAATGTGCTTTTTGAAAATGATCCTAATAGGATAATCATGGATTTATGGCTATGATTCAAGGAGATCGAGCATTAAAGGAGATCGAGCTCAGCTTTCAACTCAACTTTCTCTGCCACAACAAATGAGACGGCAACACAGTACACACATTTTTCAAAGCTATACCGTATAGAAGTGGCTGGCGATATGAGCTTGAAACTTTCAGCGCGCTTATTGAGGGATTTATGATCAATATCCGCCATGAATCTTCAATCAGCGTGTGTTAGCTTATGTGAACTGAAGGATAGCAATGGTAAAGAATGCATTCTTCATGTTATCTGGCCGTAACGTTTTCATTACTGATTAACTGGTAACTGTTTTCTTAAATAAGCAGTCCAAAACAATTTTTATGACTCCAAGTAAAATTTCTTGACCAAAATGTTTATAGTTATTTATTTCACTTGTATTTGCATATCATACTTTCTCAGATAGGAAGTTTGCCTTCAGTGTAATATGGATCTTATTTTTGAAATTTTGATTTATATATCCGCTTTAAAATTAATTTATATTGATATCTGACCTCCTTCAATTTGTAGAGAATTAAGATTCCTCTGCTGCATACCTACTGAGTCCTTCTTAACGTGTTAATAAATTATTCTGGTAACATTTCAGCTAATCCTGTTGCTTTTATACATTTTTCCCAATACCGATTTGATATTCTTACATCGGAATTTGTTCTAAAATGTAATGTAACATATTATATTATAAATGGCTATGAAGTGATAGACGGAAAAGGAGAGATCTAGCACGTCTTCGATATAGATTCAAGAAAAGTGAATACTTCATTAGTAGCTTGCGATTGTAAAAAATTGCAAGAAAAAAGTAACTAAATATGCATTTTTATATTGTGTAATGGATACAGATGACCAATTTATATTTTTAACAGTGTGTTTAATCAAAAGTAAAATATGAAAATCTTTAAAGTTCATGCATGCAATTTTATTTGTAAAAAAAATTACTCATTTGTATAATTTGACATTTTTAATAGTACGAAATTTATATTTAAGACTAATATCTGAAAGTAATACAGCATAGAAAAAAACCAACGTGTTAGTGCAACTTATACCGGAAAATAGATAGGCTTTATCGATAGGAAAATAGATAGGCTTGATTGAAATGATATAGGCTTGTAGTTGAAATAGAAGTCATTATCCTAAAGCTTTGAGATATGTTTCATAATAACTCTCTAATCGATTTTAAAGATATATTCAAAATATATCGTCTCCCAAAAGTTCCGACATTCTATCCGTTTTGGAAGCAGTGTCGGACAATATCATGGCAAAATGGATGGGCCTTTCAGCCAGAGTTTGAAATCGCAGAAATTTAAAATGAGATAGAATCCTGGTCGAAGGAAGTCATATGTGCCAACGAAACCTTTTCAGACTATGAAAAGGTTTCGCTGGCTTTTGAATCCGGTATTTCTCCCCGCCTCATAACTGTTGCCTTTTGTGTCTAGACTTCTCATTAACTGCCTGGAACGTTGCTGCCTGAACCGAGCCCTACTTTACTGCGGACAATGCGTCGGACCCGCAGAACGCTAATGATCACCATCAAACCTCGAGCTTCCTTAAGGCGGGATTTTTCCAAAACGAGATTGTTTCTGTTATTCATAAAAGGCTTTTCTCAGAGGAAGGAAAAGTTTGTTTCAAAACACTGTAATTCGGTTGAAACTAACTCATTTGTGGCCTAAAATTAATTGAAATATGAGACAGAAAGATAACATTTCTTAAATCTTTCATAATTATGTGGTGTTTTGTAGGTTTAATATTTGCAGTTATGTCTTAAACGTAATAAGGAATTGAAGATCGTAATCCATCTTATTTTTGGGAATCAGATTAAAATTTTAGGTTTGGAAAATCGGATGAGCGGCGGTTGCCTATTGTTAAGTCCTCGTTTTCGGGGCTGAGGTTTATAGGTTCCAAACCCGATTCCGTGTTTACGAAACCTGAGTACCGCCGTGTATGGTGCCTGCTGCGCATAAACCCTCTGGCTTTTTATCTCGCGATTTCCGCTGGTGGGGAAGTAAGTATATCTTCTGCTGCATCCAGCGATTTTCGCAAGCTATTTTGTTTACTTTGTTTTATTAAAGCGTCGAATCATATTATACAAATAAAACTTTGCTTGTAAATAACAGTGTGCTGAGTTCAACCGTATTTACCTCTATCAATAAGGGAACGTCCTAAACGTCTCTTCAAGAAAAAGACGATGGCCGTCCGAATATCGCTGCGAAATTTCCACCCCCTTTTGTTGTATGATTGATTTCGCACCCGCACACTTTCTTCGTTAGAGTGGTTCGCCCAGAAGGGTTAGGGGAAAAGGAGGGTTTTCTTAGAATTCGGACAGTGCCAGTTGTCATTGTCGTTTTTGAATAGGGGAGGGGAATTTCCCTTATCTTTGAAAGAGGAACTCGGACGTTCCCTTATTTCGAGGTTCCTCTATTCCAATGGTCTTAGGAATCAGAGGGTTAATCCTTTGCGGACATGTATAGCGTTTAATGAGCGCCACAGTTCACCGATCCCGAGATTGATGTGCAAGGAATCTAGTTAACGAAGAGGATAGCGGCTAAAATCCGGACCCAAATATGTATATTATCCATCCATTCCAACCCCTTATCTTATTATAATCCGAAAAATATAGTTTTATATAAATGAATAAGCACAGAGTTGGAAAAAAAGGGAATGGCGTATAGAGCGTGCCAACCTGATCATAGTGTAATAAAAAGTTCCCTGTCCGCAAAGGGTTAAACATGTTTGCGGACGTTGCATCTAAATGGCAATTTTTTTTAAAAATGGGCGACCAGAGGGTTAAATCGTACGTAGTGGACAAACTTTCTCCCGCTGCTGTGGTGCGGTTGTTCGGAGAGGGTGTGCTGCCAGCTCAGGGGTCGTCCTCGTCATCTGACCGTGGTACAAAATCACGAGATCCGTCCCAACATAGCAATCGTGTTGCTTCGAAATGGGACGTTAAAACAATTGAACTAAAATGAAAATAAGGATTTATTTGCGTTAATGAATTGATTAGGGGGTTTGTTATAGAAAATTGTCTTAAACGATGATCAGGAGAAATTATCTAAGTATTTAAGGAAAAATTGTCCCGTGTCGAGTTTCATCTCATTTATTGAAATAAGTGTTGCAGATGTTTTTCAATGTGCATAAAAAAACGAAATTTAACGTCAAATAATAGTTTTGTTGATGGTATATTAGCCCTTCTACCCGCTAAGACGACATGAATTACATGCATACTTTACCTTCAAAACACATATAATGCAATTTTTAAGACGGTTACTACTTGTTTTGGTTACTAATGAAAGTAATTGTGTGATCTTTTAAGGAATTTAATCTGCGAATGTGACAGGCAAAGTACAATACGCATGTAATTAGTTTTTGGAGGGCAAAGGGTTAACTATACTTCTAAATGGTAATGTAACATTTTTCTTTGTTCATACTTAATCGCATAAAATGCTACACGTGTGAAGCAGAAAATGGAAATAAATTTCTTTATCTGGCATAATATGGATACAATTCTGTGCAATATTGTAAATGTTTTCTATTTCTTTATTTAGTAGGAAACATTTTCAAAAAGTTGCTTGACACACACACACACACGCACACGCACGCACTCTCTCTCTCTATATATATATAAATAAGATTTTCTTATGATTTTTATTAGAATAATTTTTTAGATAAATACTTTTTTGAAATTACTCTAAGAAATTGATTTTGTTTTCAAATTCAGGAATTAGATATTCAAGTTTTTAAGTGAAATTTAAAAAAAAAATTCAGATGAATCCATTCCCAAGGAGAAACTGAAGAACTAAAAATTTAAAAGTGAGTATCTATTCAGAAACGCTTTAAAAACTTACGGTGTCTAAAAAGGATGTACAATTATTTCTTTCAAATATATTTAAAACAATTTACAAAAATGCTTTGCATCCATTTTATATTTAAAGAAATAGCGTATATTTAATTCATTTATGATGTATCGCGCATCGTATTGCATATATATATCGTGTTATTTTACAAAAATAAATGCAACTTTTATTTATACCATCTGTATTTATTAGCCTAAAAGTAAACGAAGATATTATAAATAAAATTGCACTTAAATATACAAAATAACGATGTAAATATGTAATAGGATGCACAATTCAAATATATCTTGCAAATGAGCACCCGCTGGTAGGTTAAAGGGAAAAATGTCATTCATTTCTGTGAAGCACCTATAAGGTCTCCTGCCTTGAAATTTATATTAATCTTTTAAAATCTATTTATTTTTCTTTTCATTTTAACACTTTCAGACCCTTCACATGAAATATTTTATTCAATGTGTCTTGTCTAAACATCAGTATTTTCTTGTACCCTTTTAGATGCCGATTTTTCCGAGAAACTATTTTTTCCTTGTATCGTTCGTATTAGTAGGGAGCCGATTTTTCCGAGAAACTATTTTTTCCTTGTGTCGTTCGTATTAGTAGGGAGCCGATTTTTCCAAGAAACTATTTTTTCCTTGTGTCGTTCATATTAGTAGGGATAGTAAATATGAGATATAAACAAGGGAAACAATATTTTTAGGCGAGTAAATTTATTGAAATAATAAAAAATACTGTAAGATAAACCATCTGAGGAATTTCGTTAGAGCAACATTTAATGGTAAACAGCAATTGTCAATATTTTTTTTACTCTAAGCATTAGAGGGAATATTGAGAAAATATTGTATCATAACATTCGAAGAAAATCATTATAATAAGAAAGTAGGCTTAAATTACCACTTTAAATGAAATTTAAATTTTAAAAAATCAATTTTCTTAGATCCCTGCTACTTTCTCAAATAGTAACTTATTAGTCTCAATTAAACTACTAATACTTAAAACTATTGCTACTTAATTTATACACTGAAGAGCCAGAAAAACCAGAATGCAAATAACGGAGATATGCAACCCATCAGCCTAACGCGATGCGGTCGGCAGCGCCTATATAAGACAACAGGTATCTGACAAAGCTGTTGGATCGGTTCCTGCTGCTACAATGGCAGGTTATCAAGATTTAAGTAACTTTGAACGGGGCCTTATAGTCGGCGCACGAGAGATGGGACATAGCATGTCCGAGGTAGCGAAGAAATTTGGATATTCGCATACAAGCATTTCACGACTGTACCATGAATATCGGATATCCGGTAAAACATCAAATCGATATCGGCGCGACCAGAAAAAGACCTTGAAAGAACGGGACCGCCGATGACTGGCGAGAAACCTTTAACGATTTAGGTGTGCAACACATCCTCAAATTGCTGCAGATTTCAATGCTGGGGCACTAAGAAATGTCAGCGTGCGAACTGTTGAACGGACCATAATTGATATGGGCTATCGGAACCGATGTCCCACTCGTGTACCGTTGTTGACTATACGGCACACAGTTTTACGCATCGCCTGGGCCCGCCAACACCGCCATTGAACTTGTTGATGACTGGAAACAAGTTGCCTGTTCTGACGAGTCTCGTTTCCAATTGTATCGGGTGGATGGACATGTACTGGCATGGACACAACCTCATGAATCCATGGACCCAACATGTCAACAGGGAACTGTTTAATCTGGTAGAGCCTCTGTGGTGTTATGGAGCGTTTGCATTTGGCTTGATATGGGATCTCTGATACGTCTAGAGACGACTCTAACAGGGACAGATGTGTAAGCAACCTGTTACACCACCACCCATGTATGTCCATTGTGCATTCTGACGAATTTGGACAATTCCAGCAGGACAGTGCTACACCCCACACGTCAAGAGTCGCTACCAAGTGGCTCCAGGAACATTCTTCTGACTTTAGACACTTACACTGTCCGCCTAAATTCCCAGACATGAACATTATCGAACCTATATGGGTTGCCTTGCAATGTGCTGTTCAGAAGAGATCTCCAACACCTGGCACTCCTATGGATTTGCGGACTGCCCTGCAGGATTCATGGTGTGAAAAACCTCCAGGATACTTTCAGGCATTAGTCGATACCATGCCACGTCGTGTTGCATCATTTCTGTGTGCTCGTGTTGGCCCTAAACGATATTAGACATGTGTACCAGTTTTTCTGCCTCTTCAGTGTACTATACAAAATAATAAACATGAGCAAAAATTTCCATCTTAACCTTCCAGCGGGCGCGCGTTTGCAAGAGATACTTGAATTGTGCATCGTATTACATATTTATATCTTTATTGTATATATTTAAGTGCAATTTTATTTATAAAATTTTTGTTTACTATTAGGCTAATAGATACAGATGGTATAAATAAAAGTTGCATTTATTTTTGTAAAATAACACGATATATATATGTAATACGATGCACGATATGTCATAAAATTTGCATAAGCGCGCCCGCTGGAAGGTTCAATACTGAAAAAGACTTTCCATTTTAAATCAAGAAAATGAAAAAAATTAATAAAAAGTTACAAGAAAAAAAGGAAATTTAAGGTTTCTATTTGTGAATTTATTTCGTCTATCGTAGTATTTCGTTAGTCATAAACCTTATAATTTCTGAAATAATAAAAAGAGCACTTTAAAATTTGAAACAATTCATAAAACAGAGAGAAAGAAAATAAGCTTAGAAAATAATAACTATAATTTTTTTTAAAAAATACGGTTTTATTAATGTACTAAATCTAATTCTTATTCCTTGTAACGAAAATATGGATTGAAAAACAAAATCTTAAAGCGAGAGGCGGTGTTAGAAACATTGTCATTTTCATTTAATTCGTTCATTTGATTCTTTTTATACATGGTGAAAATAACTACCTCTTTACTTACCCTTTAATCTAATAAATTTTCAAATTTACGTAATTATATTTCATCCTTTTTTTCTTTTAGATTAAATAAAACATTTAAATTTAGATAGAATTAAAATTGGAAACGAATTTATTTCCCTAGTACTACTAAATTATAGTAAATCTAAATTTCATTAAAACGTTCATATCTTTATTAAAATATAACAAAAGAAAAAAAACATAAAGAAGAAATTTCTCTTTCATTTTGCGAAAGTTTTAATGAAATTTTCATTAATTCTACGTTAAGAAGAAATTAATATTACCACAACAGAATAGTGTAATATGCATTTTATCTTAAATGAAACGCTCATTACGTTTATAAAATTATTTTACTTTTTATCCTAAAATTTATTGTAAAAAAGAATCCGGTGAATTTATTTTTAAGTATGTTTAGATAATAAAATTTTCGTTTTTCTTTTATTCAAAAAACTGCACAAATAAATTAAATTTTCTTTATTATAATTAACGTTCCTTTATCATTAATGCAAATAAAATATTTCAATTTATATATACTAAAAATTGAACTTTGAATTTACTTGTATTTGTTTCATACGATATTTATAATTTTTTCCGATTAATTCTATTCAAAACTGTCTAAATTTCAGGTATTTGTTTTTTATTTTATTATCTCCTGATACGAATTTCTATGGATGTTACTGAATTATTCGAAGCTTTTATTAAAGGATTTGAATTATATGAATTTTTATCGTACCGAAATAAGCAAGTATATTTGCATCAAAATTGTTTCTCTGTAACAGGATTGTTTATTTAATTACAAAATTTCTTGTAAAATTATTTATTTTATCCGTAAGTTCTTCATAATTCAGTTTTTCTCTGCAAATAATTTCCTTGCTTGTTTGCTTTCAATACACATACTTGCTCATTTCTGATTACTTTAATTATTACATTTTGAGATAATTAAGTTCTGCATGTGCATTTTATTTTAATCCGTGCTTGTATTTTGTGTAACTAATTCGATTTAAAGCAAGACTACCATCAGTTTTAAATTCGCATAGGCTAAGCGAAAATAAAACTCTATTGTATGTCGGTCAAGTATTATTCCAAGTATTATTGATCATTATAGTGAAATAATGACCTGCAATATTTCGTCATAATTTAAGTTATGAATGAAAATAATTATTTGTTTATCTGTTTCTTATATTTTAATTCAAATTCGTTCTATCATTCATATTAATTTGATTATAAAAAAATCAATATCTATACATCTGATACGTGGAAAATTAAACACTAAACAATTTTTTTAAAAATATTGCAATTCATCTTGAATTCACTATTACTTGACACTTTTCGTTGTTAAAATTGTATTTTTATCCAAGATACCTTTTGCTGAAAGACACGATTCTTCAATATTTTTTTCTTTTTGTAAACTTGATTACATCAGTCTTATTTATAAGTTATTTAATTGTATTTGACAACACACAGTTTAATAACTAAATGTTTATAGATGTTTTTGCTATCAATATTCTCCTTAATGTTGAAGTAGAATTATCATTCTTTTTTCCATTGTCTTTAGCATTGTAATGGCGCCATGAGTTATGAAATGTTGTTGTGTACAAATGAATTATTGACCTTTCCTGTTGATTTCTCAATGAGTTTTAATCAACTGATATTTTTATGAACCATATCCTGTTTCAATACTTCTTAACTATGGTTCATTATTGAATTTCTTATTACGGATTTGTAGTTTCCAAAAATTAGACAGCAAATACTTTGATTTGCAGCTGATCTGTTAATGAAAATTACTGGAGAAATTTGAGAATGGTTAATTCAATTTAATAAAATTTATTAAATAATATTAATACATTTTATCATTAATTATTATGCATTTGTTTGTACTCGAACTTTGGATAGGAAAATTGGGATGGGGAACTTCCATGGAACTATAAAGCGTCTTTAGTTTAAGTCTTTAATCCCGAGGCGACTTTTTCTTCTAGCCTCTTTAAAACCGGGCCTTTTTGTGAGGAGACGACATGAATTGGACTCTCTCAACCTGGGTGGTCATTTACATCACCACCCCATCCCCATGCTATAACTTCCCTTTAAGGCGCACGGAAATGGGCTGTGATTGGCAAGGATAATTTGACCCCCTTCCGCTCTTATCTCCAAAGCGATCTCAGAACCTCACCTCCCTTCAAAAGAAGTCAACCGCCTCAGACCGGCTTTTCTAGCTGTTAAGGAGAAGTTTTTAGAACGCCCGAGACCGTCTCGTCCGGTGCGAGAGGGTTAAAAAGTTCAAGAAACACTGTTCAAGTTTAATAAATGCGTTTTCACATTATATAGATAATACTCCAGTGCAAGCGGTTCTGTGGGTGAACCGAACTTCAGCCATCCAGTCATGCTTTTAAGAGAGACTATTCTCCTTTTTATGCAGGACATGGAATTGTCTTTCGTTGTCTGAAATACTTCAAAAGGAAAATCGATGCCAGCGTTGTTTCTAGTTAGAAAAGTCTGTGTTTTGTTTCAAGGAAAGAATGCAGATTGAGTTTCAGAGAAGGCCAGAAGGAAAATGCTGAGAAAGACAGTTAACCACCGAGGCTGTTCGAGATAATTTATCTAGAGATAAGACTTATGGAGAGATTTTATCATTTACACTAATGTAATTACACTTACTTAAATTTACTACACTTATCAGTGGCTCTTTTATCTTGCTTATCACACTCAAAGCTGATTTCGCATAACTACCAGATTAGGGATTAAGACATTTGTTTTTAACACCTAATTACATTGGATTCATAGCAGATATATAAGATGTAGTGGTCTTAAATGTTTTAAAAAACTTCTTTTTCGGAATAAAACAGTGAATATTGAATATAAAATTAACAATTACATCATAAAATACAAATAAATACTGATTTTATAAGATTGATATTACATTAACGATTTCACATTTCTGATGAAGAGAATGATGTGATATTTCGCTGATAAATTCATCTAATATTTTGAGACATGGTGACATATTTATGGGTTTACATTTGCTTTCTAAACAGTTTCTGTAATTTTTTAAGGGAGAGTAATAGATGGTCTATCACTAGTTCCATCGAGATATGGTGGCAGGGCCGGCGGACCCCCGGGGCTTTTATCCAGCTGAGATCCGCCGGAAATATGGGACACAAAGTAAGTTATTATTTTTCAACAAACATTGACTGTTTTTGGGATTTAATATTAATTTTGTTTATGAACGTTAAAATTTCGACGTAAAGCAGACTACGCAGACAAACCTCAGATTCGAACCCTCGACAATCCGCTCCCTAAACCTGTCGCCTTAGCCACTCAGCCAGCTGGACTTCGAGTACCGAAGACAGATTACGCTAATGTATCGTGCATCTACACGTTTTATTTTCAACTGTGTTCTTGATTTCATTAATTTTTTTAAATTTTGAATTGAGAATATGATTTGAAGTCGAAGGGTGAGTGATTTTCGCTAATAACTACGTTTTGCTACTGGAATAAATTATGAAATTAGGGTTGAAAAGTAATTACTTTTTAAAATATGGGACACACAGTAATGAGTTATTATTTTTCAACACACATTGACTGTTTTTAAGGTTTAATTTTTTTATGAACGTTAGAATTTCAACATTAAGAAAAAGGCAATATATAGTTTTCTTTACAGTGCGAGTTTTTTATTTAGTAAAAGTTGGGATGGATAATTTTTTAAGTGTAATTTTTTTAATAAAAAGATCTAGTTAGTTTTTTCAAATTATCATTGATTTATTGAATTAATAAAAAGAAGGACGGTCTTGGAGATGCTATTAAAAATCGGAAATTTTTAAAACAGAGACAAAGATCAAAACTAGATATATACATCTGTATCCAGGTCGTGGTGTGTAAATGTGCCATGTCAACTTTACAGCAAACTTGCATTGCACGGAGGGTGATCGATTATGCTTTGTTACTTTGCAGGAAGTTCGTAGCAAAGTCGTCGCGTCAAGTTTGTCATGAAAGGCTAATATCAAGAAAAATCACACTTGCTACAAGTGTGCATGCTATCTGGGAACCTACCTACTAATTGCTCAGGCAAAAGTCAAATGTCACTGTCGTAGGGTCGTTGCTTAGTTGCTGTTTACAGGTATTTGCTGAGCCCGTTCATGTGTGTGTTTGTATAAGTATGTGTGTAGGAGGGGGCATAGCAGTACTTTGGCACTTAGTCCGACTTATTTCTCGGAGGAACTATCTATCGCACAATAAATAATTCGGAAAGTATTGAAAATGTTTGAGCTGCCACGAATAATTGAATCAGATAAGGTAATACCATAATGTGACAATCATAACTATGCTGGCTCAAAAACAAATAACTGCACATTATCTTAACTGTGCTGTGAAGTCATGTCCCTTACTTTTGTAAGATGCGCAAAGAATCCGGAATTGAATTCAATACAATAAGTTTGGCGTGTATCAGGTGGACGCCCTATTATCACAAGATATTTTACGGTATCTTCACGATGTTACTATTGTATTTGAAATGCCGCACAATATCGTAAAGATATTGTATGAGTATTGAAGAGCATTTTGTGCTAATAGGGTATGAACTGATTCCACTCAGAAAACTCTTCATGTATGTGGCTTTCTACTCAACCTCTAATCAGATGAAAATATCCAAGAGGACAGCATGAGAATAATGACATTTTTGAAATGTCATAAAAAAATTGAAAGAAAATGCATAATTTTCAGTTATCTAACAATAAAAGAAAATAATTCGAACAAATATCAAAATAGAAAATATACTCACATTTGTAGATAAAAATATGAATAACCAAGAAAGAAAAAGGATCAAAAGATGTATATGTGGGTGAGGATGGAATTTGCTATGGTTGCATATTTAATTCAATTTGAAATTGCTACTGAGAATTTTATAAATTTTTTTCCAATTATTCGACAAAAAATATATATTTGTGGTGTTTCATATATTTGACGAAATACTGAAAAAAAAAATACAAAGCTATATTTAAAAATTATGTTAAAGCTGAAATTGGGAAGCTAAATTTATTTTTTCCTTTCTCATTGCGATTTATAGAAGATATTACTGAGTGGAAAAAGAAGCGTTTCAACAATAAATATAAATAAACGCTTGGCCAATATTCCTTTATGATTAATTCTAAGAATAATTTAATTTTATTCAACTTACAAAGTGTGACATTTTGTTAATATTTCGGGTTTATATACGAATATTTGCTGCTATTGAAAATAACGCGAGATATTCGTATTTAGTAATCTTTCACTTCAGTTTGTATATATTTCAATTTTGGAAATGTAAAAATTATAAAATTAAGTAGACATTTCAGAAACATCATTTTGAAAGCAGTGGATAATTGTCAAATTTCTTCGTTTTAAATATCGTTCATTGCAGAACTCGGAGTTTTTCATGCTTCTCAACAGATGGCAGCACGACTGGGTGGGATATAAATCTCCGAAGTCAAAAGTAGCCTTTTTTCAATTCAATGTATTCATAAAATGAAGTGATAATAGTGCATGCCTTTTTTTAAGCAAAAAAAATCTTTTCTTTTAAAATAAAAAGATTTGTTTCAATCTATATATTACCTTAAAAGTTTACTCAACAAAATTTACTAAGAATCGCATACTTTTTTCAATATTAATATTGACAGTTTGCCATATCCATTTATTTTGAAAATTAACGTATTTTTAATATATTAAAATATCACCAATTTATCAGTTACGAATTCAATTAAAAGTGCTTTCCGAAGTTTATATAGATGCAACCTAATATTTAATGCTTCATTCATTTATAAGAACTGTATATATGGTTTCAATTAATAGGGTAAAAGGTTTCAACAAATAATTTCCAGCATTTAAATATCCCAAAGGAAAAAAAAAAACCTTCATATCCCAGCATCTAATTAATGAACAGTATAGATATTTTGCCAGTACAACTTTCGCTTGAACCTGCAGTCAGGAATGAATATTGTACCATTTAACCATCAGAATTTCAAAACCCTTGTAATGTTTTACTCATGTGTTTGGTTTTATATCCAAATTCAATAATGATCCAGTTTGTCCTTTTATGATTTATTAACATACACATACACCACTACGATATAAATATATAAAAACAGAAACAAACGCATGGCTTAGAGCCGGATCAAAAGCTACACTCGCTCGGGGGTAGGGTCGATAGGAATCTGAAACTGAATCCCTTCGGGGGGGATGACAGTTCTACTTTTCCCCTTCTAGGGATTATTGTAGCCAAGTTGCCACATCCAGCGTAACTGTTCTATAATTGTTGCGTTTTAGTGAAGCGAAGTGAGGTGATTGTGAGTATAACGTATTGTGATGAAGTGAAGTGGATATGTTTTCGATGCAGAACTCTGTTCCGATTCTGAATGTAACGTTTTCGGGTTGCGATGTGTTTTGTCTTTTGCGTGTGTGTCGTACATCTAATAAAGATATTTACACTTGATTTTATCGACCTTTCATTTCCACAGATTCATCTTAGAATCTGCTGAACGTGAATTTTACACGTTTTTACAAAAATAATCACCTTTCAAACTATTTTGTTCTACTGCATCACACCATGTGTCATGGCTATAATTGTTGCTAATAATTCAATACTAGAGTAAATAACCGCCCATACGGGAGAAAGCAGCTACTGATTTTATCTCCCAATAATAATTGTTATCTGTTTTTCCAACAGAAACTTCGTTTTAATAGGATTTTCGATATTTTTCATTTCCATTATCGAAAGGCAGCGGTTCTCAACCTATGGTCCGTGGCCCACTTACGAGCCTCGGATGACGTATTAGTGGGCCTCAGAACGGTAGACAAGAGTCGAAGTCAAGGTCATCACTTGTTCTTTTGTTTGTTTTTTTGTTTTATAAACAATATATTTTTAATTCTTTTAAAGTAAACGTTACTAATTGCTGACATATATGTGCATATAATATATAAAAGTATTATATGTGTATTTTTTAACTTGTATATATAGTCTGGCCGCAAAATATTTTTTATACAACAAGTGGTCTGCACAACCAAAAAGGTTGGTAACCGCTGAACTAGAGGATGTCTTAACATATGCCCTGCTTCTTTTTGACTCAGATCAGTTAGTTGAGAAAGAGACTACTGGCCAAAAATAAACAAACATTTATTTTATATTTTTACATGATATTGTGTATAAGAACTCGTCAATTGTAACATTAAAACACTTGAACAAGAACTAGGATGATACATCTCGTATCAAAAGTTACCACGTAAACACAAAAACTCCTGATGAGCACAAGCACACTTTCTGCGAGAAGCGAAATTACTACAGATACATCTGGATTGCTGTGTAGCTGATGGAAATACTGGTCCAAGCTGCATCCAACGGCCAAAGAAGAAATCTAGACCCAGCCAGGAAGGCTCAAGCTCTGCTGAAGTGAGGTGGCTGACATCTGCTACTGAGTTGTAGATTGAACTGACACAGGCTCTCGCGTAAATAGGTGGACCAACAATAGTGCGCACGCAGAAACTTTGCATCTTCTTTGCATCTTGCAAGAAGAAATAAAAGTTCCTCCACCTGTCGCCTCATGGTTAGATAACCTTTGGGGTTATAGACACCAGGGGTGTAGGGTGGCGTCATGTCATGTCGCCTCATGGCAAGGTGAGAGGTGTAATGCCATGGCAAGGAGAGAGGTTCTAGCGGGCAACCACAGGTTTATCAATGAGTTTAAGGGGTCTATTCTGGTACCCCCGGTTGGGTTGGGTTCCGCACGTTAACAACGAAATCCAACCCAACCGGGGGTACCAGAATAGACCCCTAAGACGCATGCCCTTCGTTTTTGGTGTATTTTTTTTCTTCTATTAAACAAAGAGCAAATAAAAAATTATCATATTATTTTCAAAATGTGTTGTCATTGGGAATAATGAAGCTGTCATAAAAATAATTAAATTTCTAATTATATGTATAATTTATTAAACGAAGAACCATTTTTCAAAGAAGAATGGTGGCTTTCTTAGATGATGTTTCTTTTCCCTTAGGTTTTGGTGTTACATGAGTAAAATATACGGCAGGTGTCCCGACCCATCCTGTTACATTTAATGTATCCGAAAGGCAGATCCTTCACCGACAATAATATGGGTACTGAGAAAGCTCAAAATTGACTTCATTTAGAGCTTAACGAATCCTGCCGCCTTAAGTAAATATTCTCCTGTTATCAGTGATCTTAGCAATTAATTGGCTACAATATCATAATTACGCCACCAGGATAAACGGGAGCATGACTACTTACACGGAAACTCCCCATCCTCATACTCTATACTCTTCCCAATACGTGGTTGAACACTCGCGAAGGAATTTCCCTCCTTTTCCCTAATTTATTCACAAAATCGAAATGATCATTTCAGATAATAATACAAGTACTGTAAACCACGCATAACTGACCCAATTAGTAGCGTTCGTCTCGTCATCAGCGATGGAACCGTTAACCAGTCAACATCATCAACACTGGACCGCCAGGGGAACAAAGAACCTGTTTACATATACGACAATTTCGAATCCTTGTGCTCAGGTTGGTTCTCCAAGCAATGGATATAATATAAGATTATAAATTTAATCAGGTTTGGGTGTGTGACCGTAGGGCTGTTACACTTGTTAAAAGCCCACTGGGACATTTTGACAAGTTTTCCTAGTTAGAATATGTGTCCTTTCGATCAAAAAGTAAAGAGTCGGCGCACGTGCTGGGCGCGTTAAGGATGAAGAGGCTTTATATAGTACCAATCTATGCTGAATAGATGGCGAACGAAATTGAGACTTTCTTGGATGTAGTATATTGTGCACATGCCAGACCTCAGGATGGCTTTACCGTTAATTTAAAGGATATGTTTTCACTCGAGAAGCGGACGCACGCTGCAGAAGTGAAAATGAGTAGGATACATTGAAAATGAGTAGAATGAGAAACTTCAAATTCCGTGCAGGTAAACACAAGCTTCCATGATGCTTGGATTGCATTTAACTCTCTCATGCCTAACCAGGCGGTCTACAGGTTTCGCCTTAACGCCTAAGACGGCCAGTTTGAGGCGCTTGCTTTCTTTTGAAGGGTGGTCGAGTAGATAGATGGCTTCATTGATAAGAATGATAGGGTGTCCAATTACCCTTGTTGGTGTCTTTTTCACAGCCCCTTTCAGTCAGGATCACCAAGGTTCGACCAAATCAATCAAAGTAGGACGCTGACAGCTTTATTATCTTGAATAGCGGGGAGTGTGATGGTGGAGTAAAGACCACACTGAATGGAAGAGTCCACTTCAATGTGGCATCCTCTCCAAAACCCTCGGTTTTAAAGAAACTGGGAGCAAAATGTCCCTTCGGGATTAAAGAGTTAATATAAACCACTTGGTTTTATACACTTTTATAAAACTAGCTCTTTAAATTTTTTACAAGGCTTTGTGCTCATGTAAAGTCGAAGAAATCGATTGACAGTTGTGAGAAATCTGTCACGTGACAGTTTTCCAGGGTTGTTATTAGCAAGGCTCGGGGAGTGTTTGCTGAGATCATGAAGTAATGGTGATTCAGGAGCGACATCTGGTCGATCACAACTGCATTTATGTAGCATGCTCTTGCAAATGTAGCGAGCTTTAGCCTTGTTTGGGGAATGGAACATGATGGATTATTTTTGTCAATCGCAACGTCATTTTTGTTACAAACTTTAAAGTTCTCCTCTCTTAAAATTTCAGATGGTTTCAACGCGTCCGGCTAAAATTTACCGAAGCGTTCTTTTTCTAAAGCTTGGTTCTTGCCTTCTTTGCAGCAGTTTTTTTATGCTGTTGTGTGGTTTGTAAATCAACAGTACCAACAGTCATTGCCTGGTCAGATCTCTGTTCGGTTCTAAATTTTTATTCTTGTTGTGGCGATTTTCGTGATTCCTCACACCGGCACAATTTAAAGTCCATTTGCACGTTACGACGTCAAGAAGGGTTTTTTTTGTATCTTCTCGAAGGCCTTTTTCTGAAATTTGGAGAATATTTTCGGCCGGTGTAAGATTTAATTAGCCTTAATAGCATTTCGTGTTCTCTTTTATCAAAGTAATTATTCTTATATCATAAAGAATCGGAATTGGAGTTTTGTGCGAAATTTCTTCTATCTTAATAGCGATCTCTTCATAAACTCCTATCATTTGTGATTTGTAAATACGTTATCTCTCTTTTTTCATCCAATTCACCATTTCCAATTATAGTACCGCAATAAATCACCATGTGTTGGTAGAGCAATGCAGTTGAGTTCTTTTGGAGTGACAATAACAGGACACTTGACCCAGTTTCTGGTCTAAGTCATAATTCCAATTTCTAACACACAATAAATGAAACATCTAATGAAATGCGCACAGCGAACATGAGCTGCTGACGAAGCGCACTGAAGCTGAAAAGTCGAATTGTTCCCACCAAAACTTTCAAATTTTATGGTACCCATGCTGATATATCTTGGGGAATTTCACACTTAAAATGATTTATAAAAACTAACGTAATTAGAAATAATTGCAGCCAAAACTATATTGATAAAATATCTGAAAAATTGTATGAAAAGTAAAAACTTGAAGCTCTTGCGGGAAACGAATACGAAACGAAAAAATTATGAATAAATCCAGCAGTGACATTTATCAATAAAAAACGTCTGCCACCTAGTGCTATTTGACAGGACCACTTTTGATTTTTCGCTATATTGATAAAATATCTGAAAATTTGTATAAAAAATAAAATTTTGAGGTTCTTGCGAGGAATGAAGATGAAATGCAAAAATTTTTAAAAAATTCAGCAGTAGTCTGTCAGTCAATAGACAACCTTTGCCACCTAGTGCTATTTGATAGGACAAATTTCGAATTTTTTTTCGATCCACCATACTGTAGAGCGCCAACACACACATAGACACACACGCATTCTCCTTTATTAGAAGTAGAGATTCTCTCATGAAAATACCTATTTCATTTTTTATTTTTAATAAAATCTAAAGGATATGTTAACTAATTTGATTCCTGATAATCTCGTTAACGAATTTAAAGTATTACAATATATGATCAAAAGTATTCGAGCACTTTTGGATTTGCCCATTTTTTCGAATTTCTTTATGATGTCTAGAGGAACTGCACTTGAACTTCGACCATGTGATAAATCAATCTGAACTCACATTTGACATTGAAGATTTGGTCTCGAGGGCCTTTAGGGGATCGAACAGAAATTGATAAAGGAGAAAATGATTTAGGACTCGCCGCGATTCACATATATGTGACAATGATTTGTCACTTTCATCAGTGGTTTTGTTTGATGTTCGCAATATATACATGCATTTTCGTAAAAATAGCACTAACATTCCAGAGGGTATGCAGGTTTTTTTAAAAAAAATCACCGCATGTTTTTTGCTTATAACACACAGAGTTCTCAATAAAATTATACGAAACTTGCAGAAAGCAAAGGAATTGTATTAACCTTTGAAGTAAATACTTTGAATACTCAAGGGAATATGAATATTTGTAGTTAATAACATTATTACAAATAACTTATTTTTACTTCTCATTTGCTGCTTTAAATAATTAATTTTTAACTGCTCATGTGGGAAAAAAACAGAATATTTTTTTCATAATTGCAAAGCTTTATATATAGGCGTCGTCTTGTATCGAGCTGAATTTCTATTTCTCTCTAACAGAAGCTAAATGATGAGGGTTTTTCCACTAATTGATATTTTTTAAACTTGAATCTTCAAATTGTTTTATTGAATTGTTTAAATGTTGAATATTCTGAATACCCATTAATGTTTATAAATTAAACACACATTTTAAATTGCAGTTCGGCGATTACTAATCAAAGATACAAGTTTTAAAACATCAATTTGTTGAAAACCTTTTATCTTTTAGCTTCTCTTTGAGAGAAACAGAAACTCAGCTTACTAAAGTACCTATATCTTTCTGGATCTTAATGGTATTTTTATATAAGTTGCCGTATATATCTGGATTAGAAATTATGAATGGAAAACTATGCTACGTTTAAGACATGCCCAGTTAAAAGTTATTTGCAACAAATATTCATATTCCGTCGATTATTCAAAGTATCTACTTGATCATTCACGTGTGTATTTAAAGGTGTACAAGGGCTGTTGATAACGACTTCGCATTTTACGGCAATATTAAAACCTTTACAAAGTTTATTATTTTTAAGAAAAGGGTGTTTAATTTGTTAAAACCCAAAACTAAATTTCCACTAAAACCAGACATATAATTTTTTACAGAAAAATTATTTTGCAACATCTAGCTTTGCGTATAATACAAGAATAAAAAATTTAATAAAAAAATCTTGTCATTTCTAAATTTTTCTTTTGCGTTAATATAAGTCGAATTTTAATATGTATTTAAAGTTTTTTGAAAAATAATCCAAGCAATTATTGTTTATCGAGAAGCAAAACTTAAAAATGTGCATTATTTCCTCACTATGATTTAACTTACATAATAAAGTATAATTATAATTTCAGAAAATGCATAAATGAATATTTTATATTTAAAGCGGAACATAAGATGCTTTAACATTTTAAATGTATCGACACTAGTCAAATGAAGTAATCTCTAATAATAATAAAGGAGAATGTGTGTGTGTGTTGGTGCTCTACAGGACAGACCACTTGACCTAGAGCTACGAAAATTGGCACGAACACTCTTTGGAGAGTGGGAATGTGCACTTCGGAGCCATTTTTTAAAAATTTGAATTAGAATTTCAATTAATTAATGATTAAACGAAACTTTGGCATTTTGCTTAATAACTTCCGAAAATAGTACAGCACAAAAAACAATATTTACGCCATCTGAAAGTGCAAATAATTACCTTTACAGTGTTATCAATTAAGTTACCGTACAATTTTTTCTATAATTTTAATAACCTTTTAAAAAATATTCTTTGGAATAATTAACAAAAATACTTTTTATTGTTGCAACGCCGTTCAAACCGTTTTCATTGTTTAAACAACTATTTAATTGCGTGTTTCACTTTTATTGTTGAAAGCTAAGGTAATATCCTAATACATATTGATTTCATATTTTATTTCATCAAACTTTCTGTGGAATCTGTAAACCAAGCTCTGTGAGATATTAGGTATATGAAGAAATATTTCCCATAAGCTGAATGATTTTGACTGCTATGTTTCATTCTTTTTTTAGTATGTTTTAACCTTTTCCTTACGAGTCAGTAATTTTTATACCTTTGAACTGTTGTACCAGACACAAGTGAAAATTTAATTCCCGCATTCAACTCAGTTCTTCTGGTTTAAGTTCCCGTAGCCTGAAGGCTAATTCAGAGAGCATGCGGTTGGCCATAAAATGTGTTGCGTCATTCTAATGTTGAAATAAAATGCATATTTTTCAAGAGGAATAGGAAAGTGAAAATGCCGCTGACTACTTACAATCAGATGTTACAAGGCATGTTATTTGACTCTATAAGGGACATTTATGTAGATAATGAACAGGACTGGTACAAGGCCACTAAAAGAAAATGGGTTAGATATCTACTACGATCTGCTTACGTTGTTAAGGGCATCATGAATATAAAATGATGCAAGATTCAATTAAATTAAATTCCCGGCGAACAAGCTGATCGCCGAAGGTAACTAGTCGCAAATAAACAAGTGGATGTAAGAATACTAATTCTTATGATAAAAGAAAAATTAAAGTTGGTATCAAAATATTAACATTATATCTATGTTACAGTGAAAACCCGAATAAACTAGGGAAAACGCGTTCCAACTGAGAGCACTAGGGAAAACCCGATTTAACTAGGAAAAACGCGTTCCAACTAACGGCGCTAGGGAAAACCCGAATTAAGTAGGAAAAACGCGTTCCAACTAACGGCGCTAGGGAAAACCCGAATTAAGTAGGAAAAACGCGTTCCAACTAACAGCGCTAGGGAAAAGCCGTTTTATTCGGGTTTTGACTGATTTGTTAGATAATATTATAAATGGTCTTTTAATTTTTAAAACGACTTTTAGCATCATAGTGTGTTTTAGTGCTTTTATGTGTTTTCGTTTTTAATTATATATACGTTTGCAAAAGTTTTATGATTTTATGTATTCTCTGTGTTCAACTTTTTGTTTTCTAGTGCATTTTTTTATTTACTATTTGTGGCTTTCGTTCTTTGTGTGTTTTTTGTGTGTTTATAGCACTCTGTAAATGGAGTTTTCTCTGTAGTGTGCTTTTCTTGAAATAAATAAATAAATTATTTGTATCTATCCAGCGGTTTTAACTGGACAAAACCGGTTGAAACCGGAAATAACTAGAGAAAACGGGTTTTCCCTAGCGCTGTCAGTTGGAACACGTTTTCCCTAGTTAAATCGGGTTTTCCCTAGTGCTCGAAGTTGAACGCGTTTTCCCTAGTTAATTCGGGTTTTGACTGATTTCGGGTTTTCACTGTAACATCTATAAAGAACATAGCAGCCTTTAAAGGACATATTTGTTCTGTAAAGCTTTCACCTATGCAATCTGATGCACATTCAAACTCTGCGAACTTCAAATTAATTACTAATATTTTAAGTAAGGATGTATGGCAGTACTGATAACACCCATCTGCAAGTGAGATTTTAATATCCGAATAGACTGTCCCGCGTCACCTGGGACCTCATCCACTTCTCTAAGCATGGATCTACTGTCAGAATGAATGGGCAGAATAGAGGCGGAAATACCTTGAATTCATACTTGACGATTAAGGGTTGCGTTTGATAAATACTCAACTAGCTCCAATTAGTTACCGCCTTCAGGATTTTAACTGTTATTTCTTGATAGTTGAATAGAGGTGTAGTGTAGTAATTGCATACCTTGTATACCATTGATGATAGAATGGTATCGGCCCTAACTAAACAATATCGTTTTTAATAATTTATTATCAAATGTAGCCATTCTTTCAATGAACCGGAATAGATTATTCTTCAAATGTAAGACTTAAACTTCAATAGATACGCTTTTCGGTAACCAAAGTGAATGCGTCAGGGATAATACTGATTTCTGTGAAAAATGACCCAATATCTTAACAAGCACATTTAGCCGTATAGAGCAGCTACAGGGTGAAAACTAGTGAGCTATATGAAAAAAAACCTTGATAACTTTTGAACCGTTGGCGAGATTCAATTACAACTTGGCGGTTGAATGCAGGGCATGTTGGGATTTTTTTTAGCATGCGCACTTTTATTGTTGTTGATGTTCATTTTTTGTTGAAAATGTCGAAATGCAGCGTTCCTGAGCGTATATCGATCATCAAGGCCTACTATTCGAGCAATAACAACCCGATTGCGGCTCAAAAGAAATTTGCGACCGAATACAAGCTGAATACAACCAGTCCAACTGTTATAACAATCAAAAACGTGATTAAAAAGTTCGAGAGAACGATTTTTGCAGAATTTTGCTCTTCGTCTGCGTCACGTCAATAGCCATTGATGGCAAGCATATCGAAAATATCATGAACTAAATCCGAATATCTGTAGTTACTTTTAAAATTTGAATAAAATTTTAAACTCGGTAGTTTTTGAAAATTTTATTTTTTGTTTCATATAGCTCAATAATTGTCACCCTATATTTTCAGAGCCCATTTTGTGTCCTTGCAAGGATATACTATGTTACGGTCAATGTGACTGACCGCGGTTATTGTTAATAATAACCGGTCATTATTAATAATATCTGATCGCAACCTACATACTATTGATCACGATCGTGGAAACCTTTTGGGAAAAGTATATTTCTGATATTTGATGCTTCGTAGAGCCGCTGTCTTTTAAAAGTAATATCAATTTATTAGGAGTAAGTTGATTAGGAGTAAATATTATCACTATTCATGATCTCTGCCATCTAATCAGCCATGACCTCTAATTTCCTGTTATTTTAGCTCTGTCCAAGTTATTTTGATAAACTTTATACAGTAGTATTAGCATAATAGACTTTAAAAAACATTTTGAAAAGACACAATCTTTACTTGTGTAAATCACAGTTACTTATAACTTGATGATGATTCTTGTCACTTGTTGATCACACATACAATTCTATACTGTATTTACAGACAATTTTACGCAGAGTTAACTGTACACGAAGTATTCCATTATATTTATAATAATGGAAATTAATATTATCATAACTGTAATAGAATTATCTTCATGAAGGAATTCTTATTAAAAATAGCAGAAAGGAAAGAAAGAAAGAAAATTGAAAAACCACAGAAAAACTGATGTTTGCAAAATTTCTTGCTATTTCACTAAATATTTACTTGAATCGCATTTAGCGTAAATTAAAAAATTGCATCTCTCCAAGTATTCAATCATCTTTCTTTTTAATTCTGTTACTTAATGCCAAGATGAAAATAATACATATTTTTCTATAATTTATTATTTTTGCTAGGTTGTATCTGATTAAAGGTTTTGCTCTCGTTTTCACAGATTATCTCCTAACGCTTATCTCCTAAGCGATCTCAGAACCTCCCCTCAAAGGGAGCCAACCGCCTCAAACCGGCCTTCGTCGCTGTTAAGGGGAAATTTTTAGACCGCCTCGGTCGGTGTGAGAGGGTTAAATTGAACACACAATGAAGTTGTTCAACTGATGCAAATGAAGGAAACAAATTACAGCGATTCTCAATCTCTGGGGC
Organism: Araneus ventricosus; assembly: GCA_013235015.1. Taxonomy (NCBI): domain Eukaryota; kingdom Metazoa; phylum Arthropoda; class Arachnida; order Araneae; family Araneidae; genus Araneus; species Araneus ventricosus. The sequence goes on along the minus strand of BGPR01020731.1, from coordinate 2,880 downwards.
GCGCCCCTCTATGGGGGCGTGATAACACGGAATGGAGGCGCGATCATTTCGAAAATAAAATATTATTAATAAAATTGATTATTCTACTGAAAGGAAAGTAAAACAAAATAAAATCTGACCTAATAAAAATAAAATACACATTTACACTGATATAATACACTTATAAAAAGGATTGCATCAGTACTGCACAATGTATTTAATAATTAGCTTATGAATGTGGGTGTGATGGTTCGAAATAAAACCAATCATCCCACTTGATTTAGCATGTCTATTTATTAACACTAGGTTGACAAAAGCTGACGATGGTGCAATATTTACAGGTGCTATGGTTACAGGTTTGGTTATGAAATGCTTTCCAATGTCGGATAGTTACGCTGTCATATCTTGCCACTGTACTCAGACAATCTTCTCGCTGGTGACCACCTACGCGCGGTCAGTTGCTGGACATAATTGAGATCTGGAATCTCCCCTTCGCGGGAGCTAAAGGCAGTTGAAGTCTGCTACTCGAGAGTTGGCCTTTCTTCATCGAATCTCGCCTCCCGTCTCCCCCCAACTCTGAGTGACATAGAGCTGTTACAGTATGAGAGTCGCTGCGCCATCTGGCGGTGACGGGCACAAATCCCACATGAATACTAAAATTAAAACAAGTTTAATAATTACTAGTGATTCCTCTCGACGGACTTTTCGGGAAGCCGCGAGAATGACTGATTTGGTGGACGTAAGCCACAGCAATAGAGACTAACGAGTCTATTCTGGTACCCCCGGTTGGGTTGGGAGATGTCACTTTTCCTGCACGTTAACAACGGGAAAAGTGACGTCTCCCAAGCCAACCGGGGGTACCAGAATAGACCCCTAAGAGAGAATAAGAGAGAGCAATTCTGGTTTTGTCAATGCAGAGGATTGGTGTTGCAAAATATCAATAAATTTACTTATTCTTGGTAATTTGTAATGATTGTAATTAAGGTCGTAAATAGCTTAGTGTAAAAATTCCAAAAATACATTATTATTGCATGCATTGTTATTGTATTAGAGGGGAGGGGGAGCAGTGAAAATTATGATTGAAAATTGGATCGCAAATACTGGTAGGTTGAGAAACACTGGCCAGGTTAATAAACTTACGTTTCATTTTTTATGAAGAAACTCTCTCTTTTGAAAAAACGTAAAAAGCAAAATAATATTAGTTGCCATGGATTCATACTAAGTATTTTTACCATTTATAAATGATTCTGTGATAATATTTGAAATTTCTATGTGATTTTTAGGACGTATCACACTCAAAAATGCATTTTTCATAAAAAGAATTCCACAAACTCTGCAGTGATATAAACATCAGTCCCTAAGAAAACGTTTTGGCTTTCCTCTGAAAAGACGATCACTCATTAATACCATTATCATTAGAAGTCAATAGAAATGAAGGACTTTCATTTTACGTTAGATTCCAAAAAATCGATCAAAATAATTAGAAAATAAATTACACCTGTCATGGTTGATTTAATATAACACACATTTCGATTTCATAAATTTGAATGAGTGACGACCCTATATCGGAAACAACTTATTATAGAAATATCAGTTACATTGTCCTTAAGATACGAGTTTCATCTTCAATTCGCCAGTGAAATTGGTCTCTCATTCAAAATCTTTATTAATCATTTCCTTACTGACGGTACAGATGCTGCTCTAATTTAAATTCATCCTTCTATACTTATAAATTGGTACAGATGCTCTGCCACGAAAGTAGTTGGCCCCAGCGGCGTAGTGGTAATGTCTCCAGGGTTCGGAGGGTTCCAGGTTCGAAACAGATTTCACTGATGATTCACCATGTATGTACGTCTACTGACTTTAAATCAAACGTAGTGTCCAAACGTCCGCCCGTTAGTGTGGTGCTGGAGTTTGGAGAGGGGATGCAAACTCGGGTGTCGTCCTCTTCGTCTGACCGCAGTTCATAATAATAAGGTACGACCAAAATAACCCTTGTGTTGCTTCAAAATGGGACGTTGATATAACTAAACTAAACTGCCACGAAATTATAAAATATCAGGATTTTAATCCCACATGGAATTAAACTTTTGTCTTCTAATCATCTGTAAATTGTTCTACACTTCTATCCTGATTACTACAATCGTGGCATCTAGATTTATCTACACTTATAAAAAGCAATGTTTGTGTGTGTGTGAGCGTCTTCGTGCGATGTCCAGACGAATCCATCATACTTACAGCCATGAAATTTGGCACACAGGTAGTCGTAATGGTGACTCAATGCACCTCGAAGCCCGAGTTTTAAAATTTTATCTAGAAAAAAATATTTAATGCTTTGTGTTGTTCTGGGTCATTTTTGGCCCTTATATGGCTGTAGTATATTTTTAATGGACGTTGAAAAACAATCAATGCACCATCAGATAGAACCAACAAGTTTTGTTCTAATGAAGTTTGTTTTGAATTTCTAACGTAATTTACTGAATTTTGAGAAATTTTTAAATAATAGTCACTTTTTGCTAATATTTTGAATTTTTAATTTCTTGCATCTGACGTGCATTTTAATTTTTTTAGGTAATAACTAGAACATTTCTCCCTTATTTAAAACAAGATCTGTTAAAATATCTTTCATGGTTGAATTTTAATTAATTTTTTTCTGAAGTGTTGAAATATTTTCGCTCCATTATTTCATCCGTGATTCTTCGTAACCAAGGTAGCGGTGTTGTTTCCCAGCATGCATTTCGTCGAAAAAACGTGACGTCATAATCTCTTCGCTTTCAGCGAAATTTTGCAGTACGATCGTACCGTCTGTCGTCGCGTCGAGAGATCATGTTCGTAATTTGTTTGTCTTTATACTTTTTAATAGTTGAGCATAAAGGCTGATATCTTTAGTTACAGAAAACA
>BGPR01020730.1:0-27500 GCA_013235015.1 Araneus ventricosus | reverse complement strand
TGTTTTCTGTAACTAAAGATATCAGCCTTTATGCTCAACTATTAAAAAGTATAAAGACAAACAAATTACGAACATGATCTCTCGACGCGACGACAGACGGTACGATCGTACTGCAAAATTTCGCTGAAAGCGAAGAGATTATGACGTCACGTTTTTTCGACGAAATGCATGCTGGGAAACAACACCGCTACCTTGGTTACGAAGAATCACGGATGAAATAATGGAGCGAAAATATTTCAACACTTCAGAAAAAAATTAATTAAAATTCAACCATGAAAGATATTTTAACAGATCTTGTTTTAAATAAGGGAGAAATGTTCTAGTTATTACCTAAAAAAATTAAAATGCACGTCAGATGCAAGAAATTAAAAATTCAAAATATTAGCAAAAAGTGACTATTATTTAAAAATTTCTCAAAATTCAGTAAATTACGTTAGAAATTCAAAACAAACTTCATTAGAACAAAACTTGTTGGTTCTATCTGATGGTGCATTGATTGTTTTTCAACGTCCATTAAAAATATACTACAGCCATATAAGGGCCAAAAATGACCCAGAACAACACAAAGCATTAAATATTTTTTTCTAGATAAAATTTTAAAACTCGGGCTTCGAGGTGCATTGAGTCACCATTACGACTACCTGTGTGCCAAATTTCATGGCTGTAAGTATGATGGATTCGTCTGGACATCGCACGAAGACGCTCACACACACACAAACATTGCTTTTTATAAGTGTAGATAAATCTAGATGCCACGATTGTAGTAATCAGGATAGAAGTGTAGAACAATTTACAGATGATTAGAAGACAAAAGTTTAATTCCATGTGGGATTAAAATCCTGATATTTTATAATTTCGTGGCAGTTTAGTTTAGTTATATCAACGTCCCATTTTGAAGCAACACAAGGGTTATTTTGGTCGTACCTTATTATTATGAACTGCGGTCAGACGAAGAGGACGACACCCGAGTTTGCATCCCCTCTCCAAACTCCAGCACCACACTAACGGGCGGACGTTTGGACACTACGTTTGATTTAAAGTCAGTAGACGTACATACATGGTGAATCATCAGTGAAATCTGTTTCGAACCTGGAACCCTCCGAACCCTGGAGACATTACCACTACGCCGCTGGGGCCAACTACTTTCGTGGCAGAGCATCTGTACCAATTTATAAGTATAGAAGGATGAATTTAAATTAGAGCAGCATCTGTACCGTCAGTAAGGAAATGATTAATAAAGATTTTGAATGAGAGACCAATTTCACTGGCGAATTGAAGATGAAACTCGTATCTTAAGGACAATGTAACTGATATTTCTATAATAAGTTGTTTCCGATATAGGGTCGTCACTCATTCAAATTTATGAAATCGAAATGTGTGTTATATTAAATCAACCATGACAGGTGTAATTTATTTTCTAATTATTTTGATCGATTTTTTGGAATCTAACGTAAAATGAAAGTCCTTCATTTCTATTGACTTCTAATGATAATGGTATTAATGAGTGATCGTCTTTTCAGAGGAAAGCCAAAACGTTTTCTTAGGGACTGATGTTTATATCACTGCAGAGTTTGTGGAATTCTTTTTATGAAAAATGCATTTTTGAGTGTGATACGTCCTAAAAATCACATAGAAATTTCAAATATTATCACAGAATCATTTATAAATGGTAAAAATACTTAGTATGAATCCATGGCAACTAATATTATTTTGCTTTTTACGTTTTTTCAAAAGAGAGAGTTTCTTCATAAAAAATGAAACGTAAGTTTATTAACCTGGCCAGTGTTTCTCAACCTACCAGTATTTGCGATCCAATTTTCAATCATAATTTTCACTGCTCCCCCTCCCCTCTAATACAATAACAATGCATGCAATAATAATGTATTTTTGGAATTTTTACACTAAGCTATTTACGACCTTAATTACAATCATTACAAATTACCAAGAATAAGTAAATTTATTGATATTTTGCAACACCAATCCTCTGCATTGACAAAACCAGAATTGCTCTCTCTTATTCTCTCTTAGGGGTCTATTCTGGTACCCCCGGTTGGCTTGGGAGACGTCACTTTTCCCGTTGTTAACGTGCAGGAAAAGTGACATCTCCCAACCCAACCGGGGGTACCAGAATAGACTCGTTAGTCTCTATTGCTGTGGCTTACGTCCACCAAATCAGTCATTCTCGCGGCTTCCCGAAAAGTCCGTCGAGAGGAATCACTAGTAATTATTAAACTTGTTTTAATTTTAGTATTCATGTGGGATTTGTGCCCGTCACCGCCAGATGGCGCAGCGACTCTCATACTGTAACAGCTCTATGTCACTCAGAGTTGGGGGGAGACGGGAGGCGAGATTCGATGAAGAAAGGCCAACTCTCGAGTAGCAGACTTCAACTGCCTTTAGCTCCCGCGAAGGGGAGATTCCAGATCTCAATTATGTCCAGCAACTGACCGCGCGTAGGTGGTCACCAGCGAGAAGATTGTCTGAGTACAGTGGCAAGATATGACAGCGTAACTATCCGACATTGGAAAGCATTTCATAACCAAACCTGTAACCATAGCACCTGTAAATATTGCACCATCGTCAGCTTTTGTCAACCTAGTGTTAATAAATAGACATGCTAAATCAAGTGGGATGATTGGTTTTATTTCGAACCATCACACCCACATTCATAAGCTAATTATTAAATACATTGTGCAGTACTGATGCAATCCTTTTTATAAGTGTATTATATCAGTGTAAATGTGTATTTTATTTTTATTAGGTCAGATTTTATTTTGTTTTACTTTCCTTTCAGTAGAATAATCAATTTTATTAATAATATTTTATTTTCGAAATGATCGCGCCTCCATTCCGTGTTATCACGCCCCCATAGAGGGGCGCGCCCCAGAGATTGAGAATCGCTGTAATTTGTTTCCTTCATTTGCATCAGTTGAACAACTTCATTGTGTGTTCAATTTAACCCTCTCACACCGACCGAGGCGGTCTAAAAATTTCCCCTTAACAGCGACGAAGGCCGGTTTGAGGCGGTTGGCTCCCTTTGAGGGGAGGTTCTGAGATCGCTTAGGAGATAAGCGTTAGGAGATAATCTGTGAAAACGAGAGCAAAACCTTTAATCAGATACAACCTAGCAAAAATAATAAATTATAGAAAAATATGTATTATTTTCATCTTGGCATTAAGTAACAGAATTAAAAAGAAAGATGATTGAATACTTGGAGAGATGCAATTTTTTAATTTACGCTAAATGCGATTCAAGTAAATATTTAGTGAAATAGCAAGAAATTTTGCAAACATCAGTTTTTCTGTGGTTTTTCAATTTTCTTTCTTTCTTTCCTTTCTGCTATTTTTAATAAGAATTCCTTCATGAAGATAATTCTATTACAGTTATGATAATATTAATTTCCATTATTATAAATATAATGGAATACTTCGTGTACAGTTAACTCTGCGTAAAATTGTCTGTAAATACAGTATAGAATTGTATGTGTGATCAACAAGTGACAAGAATCATCATCAAGTTATAAGTAACTGTGATTTACACAAGTAAAGATTGTGTCTTTTCAAAATGTTTTTTAAAGTCTATTATGCTAATACTACTGTATAAAGTTTATCAAAATAACTTGGACAGAGCTAAAATAACAGGAAATTAGAGGTCATGGCTGATTAGATGGCAGAGATCATGAATAGTGATAATATTTACTCCTAATCAACTTACTCCTAATAAATTGATATTACTTTTAAAAGACAGCGGCTCTACGAAGCATCAAATATCAGAAATATACTTTTCCCAAAAGGTTTCCACGATCGTGATCAATAGTATGTAGGTTGCGATCAGATATTATTAATAATGACCGGTTATTATTAACAATAACCGCGGTCAGTCACATTGACCGTAACATAGTATATCCTTGCAAGGACACAAAATGGGCTCTGAAAATATAGGGTGACAATTATTGAGCTATATGAAACAAAAAATAAAATTTTCAAAAACTACCGAGTTTAAAATTTTATTCAAATTTTAAAAGTAACTACAGATATTCGGATTTAGTTCATGATATTTTCGATATGCTTGCCATCAATGGCTATTGACGTGACGCAGACGAAGAGCAAAATTCTGCAAAAATCGTTCTCTCGAACTTTTTAATCACGTTTTTGATTGTTATAACAGTTGGACTGGTTGTATTCAGCTTGTATTCGGTCGCAAATTTCTTTTGAGCCGCAATCGGGTTGTTATTGCTCGAATAGTAGGCCTTGATGATCGATATACGCTCAGGAACGCTGCATTTCGACATTTTCAACAAAAAATGAACATCAACAACAATAAAAGTGCGCATGCTAAAAAAAATCCCAACATGCCCTGCATTCAACCGCCAAGTTGTAATTGAATCTCGCCAACGGTTCAAAAGTTATCAAGGTTTTTTTTCATATAGCTCACTAGTTTTCACCCTGTAGCTGCTCTATACGGCTAAATGTGCTTGTTAAGATATTGGGTCATTTTTCACAGAAATCAGTATTATCCCTGACGCATTCACTTTGGTTACCGAAAAGCGTATCTATTGAAGTTTAAGTCTTACATTTGAAGAATAATCTATTCCGGTTCATTGAAAGAATGGCTACATTTGATAATAAATTATTAAAAACGATATTGTTTAGTTAGGGCCGATACCATTCTATCATCAATGGTATACAAGGTATGCAATTACTACACTACACCTCTATTCAACTATCAAGAAATAACAGTTAAAATCCTGAAGGCGGTAACTAATTGGAGCTAGTTGAGTATTTATCAAACGCAACCCTTAATCGTCAAGTATGAATTCAAGGTATTTCCGCCTCTATTCTGCCCATTCATTCTGACAGTAGATCCATGCTTAGAGAAGTGGATGAGGTCCCAGGTGACGCGGGACAGTCTATTCGGATATTAAAATCTCACTTGCAGATGGGTGTTATCAGTACTGCCATACATCCTTACTTAAAATATTAGTAATTAATTTGAAGTTCGCAGAGTTTGAATGTGCATCAGATTGCATAGGTGAAAGCTTTACAGAACAAATATGTCCTTTAAAGGCTGCTATGTTCTTTATAGATGTTACAGTGAAAACCCGAAATCAGTCAAAACCCGAATTAACTAGGGAAAACGCGTTCAACTTCGAGCACTAGGGAAAACCCGATTTAACTAGGGAAAACGTGTTCCAACTGACAGCGCTAGGGAAAACCCGTTTTCTCTAGTTATTTCCGGTTTCAACCGGTTTTGTCCAGTTAAAACCGCTGGATAGATACAAATAATTTATTTATTTATTTCAAGAAAAGCACACTACAGAGAAAACTCCATTTACAGAGTGCTATAAACACACAAAAAACACACAAAGAACGAAAGCCACAAATAGTAAATAAAAAAATGCACTAGAAAACAAAAAGTTGAACACAGAGAATACATAAAATCATAAAACTTTTGCAAACGTATATATAATTAAAAACGAAAACACATAAAAGCACTAAAACACACTATGATGCTAAAAGTCGTTTTAAAAATTAAAAGACCATTTATAATATTATCTAACAAATCAGTCAAAATCCGAATAAAACGGGTTTTCCCTAGAGCTGTTAGTTGGAACGCGTTTTTCCTACTTGATTCGGGTTTTCCCTAGCGCCGTTAGTTGGAACGCGTTTTTCCTACTTAATTCGGGTTTTCCCTAGCGCCGTTAGTTGGAACGCGTTTTTCCTAGTTAAATCGGGTTTTCCCTAGTGCTCTCAGTTGGAACGCGTTTTCCCTAGTTTATTCGGGTTTTCACTGTAACATAGATATAATGTTAATATTTTGATACCAACTTTAATTTTTCTTTTATCATAAGAATTAGTATTCTTACATCCACTTGTTTATTTGCGACTAGTTACCTTCGGCGATCAGCTTGTTCGCCGGGAATTTAATTTAATTGAATCTTGCATCATTTTATATTCATGATGCCCTTAACAACGTAAGCAGATCGTAGTAGATATCTAACCCATTTTCTTTTAGTGGCCTTGTACCAGTCCTGTTCATTATCTACATAAATGTCCCTTATAGAGTCAAATAACATGCCTTGTAACATCTGATTGTAAGTAGTCAGCGGCATTTTCACTTTCCTATTCCTCTTGAAAAATATGCATTTTATTTCAACATTAGAATGACGCAACACATTTTATGGCCAACCGCATGCTCTCTGAATTAGCCTTCAGGCTACGGGAACTTAAACCAGAAGAACTGAGTTGAATGCGGGAATTAAATTTTCACTTGTGTCTGGTACAACAGTTCAAAGGTATAAAAATTACTGACTCGTAAGGAAAAGGTTAAAACATACTAAAAAAAGAATGAAACATAGCAGTCAAAATCATTCAGCTTATGGGAAATATTTCTTCATATACCTAATATCTCACAGAGCTTGGTTTACAGATTCCACAGAAAGTTTGATGAAATAAAATATGAAATCAATATGTATTAGGATATTACCTTAGCTTTCAACAATAAAAGTGAAACACGCAATTAAATAGTTGTTTAAACAATGAAAACGGTTTGAACGGCGTTGCAACAATAAAAAGTATTTTTGTTAATTATTCCAAAGAATATTTTTTAAAAGGTTATTAAAATTATAGAAAAAATTGTACGGTAACTTAATTGATAACACTGTAAAGGTAATTATTTGCACTTTCAGATGGCGTAAATATTGTTTTTTGTGCTGTACTATTTTCGGAAGTTATTAAGCAAAATGCCAAAGTTTCGTTTAATCATTAATTAATTGAAATTCTAATTCAAATTTTTAAAAAATGGCTCCGAAGTGCACATTCCCACTCTCCAAAGAGTGTTCGTGCCAATTTTCGTAGCTCTAGGTCAAGTGGTCTGTCCTGTAGAGCACCAACACACACACACATTCTCCTTTATTATTATTAGAGATTACTTCATTTGACTAGTGTCGATACATTTAAAATGTTAAAGCATCTTATGTTCCGCTTTAAATATAAAATATTCATTTATGCATTTTCTGAAATTATAATTATACTTTATTATGTAAGTTAAATCATAGTGAGGAAATAATGCACATTTTTAAGTTTTGCTTCTCGATAAACAATAATTGCTTGGATTATTTTTCAAAAAACTTTAAATACATATTAAAATTCGACTTATATTAACGCAAAAGAAAAATTTAGAAATGACAAGATTTTTTTATTAAATTTTTTATTCTTGTATTATACGCAAAGCTAGATGTTGCAAAATAATTTTTCTGTAAAAAATTATATGTCTGGTTTTAGTGGAAATTTAGTTTTGGGTTTTAACAAATTAAACACCCTTTTCTTAAAAATAATAAACTTTGTAAAGGTTTTAATATTGCCGTAAAATGCGAAGTCGTTATCAACAGCCCTTGTACACCTTTAAATACACACGTGAATGATCAAGTAGATACTTTGAATAATCGACGGAATATGAATATTTGTTGCAAATAACTTTTAACTGGGCATGTCTTAAACGTAGCATAGTTTTCCATTCATAATTTCTAATCCAGATATATACGGCAACTTATATAAAAATACCATTAAGATCCAGAAAGATATAGGTACTTTAGTAAGCTGAGTTTCTGTTTCTCTCAAAGAGAAGCTAAAAGATAAAAGGTTTTCAACAAATTGATGTTTTAAAACTTGTATCTTTGATTAGTAATCGCCGAACTGCAATTTAAAATGTGTGTTTAATTTATAAACATTAATGGGTATTCAGAATATTCAACATTTAAACAATTCAATAAAACAATTTGAAGATTCAAGTTTAAAAAATATCAATTAGTGGAAAAACCCTCATCATTTAGCTTCTGTTAGAGAGAAATAGAAATTCAGCTCGATACAAGACGACGCCTATATATAAAGCTTTGCAATTATGAAAAAAATATTCTGTTTTTTTCCCACATGAGCAGTTAAAAATTAATTATTTAAAGCAGCAAATGAGAAGTAAAAATAAGTTATTTGTAATAATGTTATTAACTACAAATATTCATATTCCCTTGAGTATTCAAAGTATTTACTTCAAAGGTTAATACAATTCCTTTGCTTTCTGCAAGTTTCGTATAATTTTATTGAGAACTCTGTGTGTTATAAGCAAAAAACATGCGGTGATTTTTTTTAAAAAAACCTGCATACCCTCTGGAATGTTAGTGCTATTTTTACGAAAATGCATGTATATATTGCGAACATCAAACAAAACCACTGATGAAAGTGACAAATCATTGTCACATATATGTGAATCGCGGCGAGTCCTAAATCATTTTCTCCTTTATCAATTTCTGTTCGATCCCCTAAAGGCCCTCGAGACCAAATCTTCAATGTCAAATGTGAGTTCAGATTGATTTATCACATGGTCGAAGTTCAAGTGCAGTTCCTCTAGACATCATAAAGAAATTCGAAAAAATGGGCAAATCCAAAAGTGCTCGAATACTTTTGATCATATATTGTAATACTTTAAATTCGTTAACGAGATTATCAGGAATCAAATTAGTTAACATATCCTTTAGATTTTATTAAAAATAAAAAATGAAATAGGTATTTTCATGAGAGAATCTCTACTTCTAATAAAGGAGAATGCGTGTGTGTCTATGTGTGTGTTGGCGCTCTACAGTATGGTGGATCGAAAAAAAATTCGAAATTTGTCCTATCAAATAGCACTAGGTGGCAAAGGTTGTCTATTGACTGACAGACTACTGCTGAATTTTTTAAAAATTTTTGCATTTCATCTTCATTCCTCGCAAGAACCTCAAAATTTTATTTTTTATACAAATTTTCAGATATTTTATCAATATAGCGAAAAATCAAAAGTGGTCCTGTCAAATAGCACTAGGTGGCAGACGTTTTTTATTGATAAATGTCACTGCTGGATTTATTCATAATTTTTTCGTTTCGTATTCGTTTCCCGCAAGAGCTTCAAGTTTTTACTTTTCATACAATTTTTCAGATATTTTATCAATATAGTTTTGGCTGCAATTATTTCTAATTACGTTAGTTTTTATAAATCATTTTAAGTGTGAAATTCCCCAAGATATATCAGCATGGGTACCATAAAATTTGAAAGTTTTGGTGGGAACAATTCGACTTTTCAGCTTCAGTGCGCTTCGTCAGCAGCTCATGTTCGCTGTGCGCATTTCATTAGATGTTTCATTTATTGTGTGTTAGAAATTGGAATTATGACTTAGACCAGAAACTGGGTCAAGTGTCCTGTTATTGTCACTCCAAAAGAACTCAACTGCATTGCTCTACCAACACATGGTGATTTATTGCGGTACTATAATTGGAAATGGTGAATTGGATGAAAAAAGAGAGATAACGTATTTACAAATCACAAATGATAGGAGTTTATGAAGAGATCGCTATTAAGATAGAAGAAATTTCGCACAAAACTCCAATTCCGATTCTTTATGATATAAGAATAATTACTTTGATAAAAGAGAACACGAAATGCTATTAAGGCTAATTAAATCTTACACCGGCCGAAAATATTCTCCAAATTTCAGAAAAAGGCCTTCGAGAAGATACAAAAAAAACCCTTCTTGACGTCGTAACGTGCAAATGGACTTTAAATTGTGCCGGTGTGAGGAATCACGAAAATCGCCACAACAAGAATAAAAATTTAGAACCGAACAGAGATCTGACCAGGCAATGACTGTTGGTACTGTTGATTTACAAACCACACAACAGCATAAAAAAACTGCTGCAAAGAAGGCAAGAACCAAGCTTTAGAAAAAGAACGCTTCGGTAAATTTTAGCCGGACGCGTTGAAACCATCTGAAATTTTAAGAGAGGAGAACTTTAAAGTTTGTAACAAAAATGACGTTGCGATTGACAAAAATAATCCATCATGTTCCATTCCCCAAACAAGGCTAAAGCTCGCTACATTTGCAAGAGCATGCTACATAAATGCAGTTGTGATCGACCAGATGTCGCTCCTGAATCACCATTACTTCATGATCTCAGCAAACACTCCCCGAGCCTTGCTAATAACAACCCTGGAAAACTGTCACGTGACAGATTTCTCACAACTGTCAATCGATTTCTTCGACTTTACATGAGCACAAAGCCTTGTAAAAAATTTAAAGAGCTAGTTTTATAAAAGTGTATAAAACCAAGTGGTTTATATTAACTCTTTAATCCCGAAGGGACATTTTGCTCCCAGTTTCTTTAAAACCGAGGGTTTTGGAGAGGATGCCACATTGAAGTGGACTCTTCCATTCAGTGTGGTCTTTACTCCACCATCACACTCCCCGCTATTCAAGATAATAAAGCTGTCAGCGTCCTACTTTGATTGATTTGGTCGAACCTTGGTGATCCTGACTGAAAGGGGCTGTGAAAAAGACACCAACAAGGGTAATTGGACACCCTATCATTCTTATCAATGAAGCCATCTATCTACTCGACCACCCTTCAAAAGAAAGCAAGCGCCTCAAACTGGCCGTCTTAGGCGTTAAGGCGAAACCTGTAGACCGCCTGGTTAGGCATGAGAGAGTTAAATGCAATCCAAGCATCATGGAAGCTTGTGTTTACCTGCACGGAATTTGAAGTTTCTCATTCTACTCATTTTCAATGTATCCTACTCATTTTCACTTCTGCAGCGTGCGTCCGCTTCTCGAGTGAAAACATATCCTTTAAATTAACGGTAAAGCCATCCTGAGGTCTGGCATGTGCACAATATACTACATCCAAGAAAGTCTCAATTTCGTTCGCCATCTATTCAGCATAGATTGGTACTATATAAAGCCTCTTCATCCTTAACGCGCCCAGCACGTGCGCCGACTCTTTACTTTTTGATCGAAAGGACACATATTCTAACTAGGAAAACTTGTCAAAATGTCCCAGTGGGCTTTTAACAAGTGTAACAGCCCTACGGTCACACACCCAAACCTGATTAAATTTATAATCTTATATTATATCCATTGCTTGGAGAACCAACCTGAGCACAAGGATTCGAAATTGTCGTATATGTAAACAGGTTCTTTGTTCCCCTGGCGGTCCAGTGTTGATGATGTTGACTGGTTAACGGTTCCATCGCTGATGACGAGACGAACGCTACTAATTGGGTCAGTTATGCGTGGTTTACAGTACTTGTATTATTATCTGAAATGATCATTTCGATTTTGTGAATAAATTAGGGAAAAGGAGGGAAATTCCTTCGCGAGTGTTCAACCACGTATTGGGAAGAGTATAGAGTATGAGGATGGGGAGTTTCCGTGTAAGTAGTCATGCTCCCGTTTATCCTGGTGGCGTAATTATGATATTGTAGCCAATTAATTGCTAAGATCACTGATAACAGGAGAATATTTACTTAAGGCGGCAGGATTCGTTAAGCTCTAAATGAAGTCAATTTTGAGCTTTCTCAGTACCCATATTATTGTCGGTGAAGGATCTGCCTTTCGGATACATTAAATGTAACAGGATGGGTCGGGACACCTGCCGTATATTTTACTCATGTAACACCAAAACCTAAGGGAAAAGAAACATCATCTAAGAAAGCCACCATTCTTCTTTGAAAAATGGTTCTTCGTTTAATAAATTATACATATAATTAGAAATTTAATTATTTTTATGACAGCTTCATTATTCCCAATGACAACACATTTTGAAAATAATATGATAATTTTTTATTTGCTCTTTGTTTAATAGAAGAAAAAAAATACACCAAAAACGAAGGGCATGCGTCTTAGGGGTCTATTCTGGTACCCCCGGTTGGGTTGGATTTCGTTGTTAACGTGCGGAACCCAACCCAACCGGGGGTACCAGAATAGACCCCTTAAACTCATTGATAAACCTGTGGTTGCCCGCTAGAACCTCTCTCCTTGCCATGGCATTACACCTCTCACCTTGCCATGAGGCGACATGACATGACGCCACCCTACACCCCTGGTGTCTATAACCCCAAAGGTTATCTAACCATGAGGCGACAGGTGGAGGAACTTTTATTTCTTCTTGCAAGATGCAAAGAAGATGCAAAGTTTCTGCGTGCGCACTATTGTTGGTCCACCTATTTACGCGAGAGCCTGTGTCAGTTCAATCTACAACTCAGTAGCAGATGTCAGCCACCTCACTTCAGCAGAGCTTGAGCCTTCCTGGCTGGGTCTAGATTTCTTCTTTGGCCGTTGGATGCAGCTTGGACCAGTATTTCCATCAGCTACACAGCAATCCAGATGTATCTGTAGTAATTTCGCTTCTCGCAGAAAGTGTGCTTGTGCTCATCAGGAGTTTTTGTGTTTACGTGGTAACTTTTGATACGAGATGTATCATCCTAGTTCTTGTTCAAGTGTTTTAATGTTACAATTGACGAGTTCTTATACACAATATCATGTAAAAATATAAAATAAATGTTTGTTTATTTTTGGCCAGTAGTCTCTTTCTCAACTAACTGATCTGAGTCAAAAAGAAGCAGGGCATATGTTAAGACATCCTCTAGTTCAGCGGTTACCAACCTTTTTGGTTGTGCAGACCACTTGTTGTATAAAAAATATTTTGCGGCCAGACTATATATACAAGTTAAAAAATACACATATAATACTTTTATATATTATATGCACATATATGTCAGCAATTAGTAACGTTTACTTTAAAAGAATTAAAAATATATTGTTTATAAAACAAAAAAACAAACAAAAGAACAAGTGATGACCTTGACTTCGACTCTTGTCTACCGTTCTGAGGCCCACTAATACGTCATCCGAGGCTCGTAAGTGGGCCACGGACCATAGGTTGAGAACCGCTGCCTTTCGATAATGGAAATGAAAAATATCGAAAATCCTATTAAAACGAAGTTTCTGTTGGAAAAACAGATAACAATTATTATTGGGAGATAAAATCAGTAGCTGCTTTCTCCCGTATGGGCGGTTATTTACTCTAGTATTGAATTATTAGCAACAATTATAGCCATGACACATGGTGTGATGCAGTAGAACAAAATAGTTTGAAAGGTGATTATTTTTGTAAAAACGTGTAAAATTCACGTTCAGCAGATTCTAAGATGAATCTGTGGAAATGAAAGGTCGATAAAATCAAGTGTAAATATCTTTATTAGATGTACGACACACACGCAAAAGACAAAACACATCGCAACCCGAAAACGTTACATTCAGAATCGGAACAGAGTTCTGCATCGAAAACATATCCACTTCACTTCATCACAATACGTTATACTCACAATCACCTCACTTCGCTTCACTAAAACGCAACAATTATAGAACAGTTACGCTGGATGTGGCAACTTGGCTACAATAATCCCTAGAAGGGGAAAAGTAGAACTGTCATCCCCCCCGAAGGGATTCAGTTTCAGATTCCTATCGACCCTACCCCCGAGCGAGTGTAGCTTTTGATCCGGCTCTAAGCCATGCGTTTGTTTCTGTTTTTATATATTTATATCGTAGTGGTGTATGTGTATGTTAATAAATCATAAAAGGACAAACTGGATCATTATTGAATTTGGATATAAAACCAAACACATGAGTAAAACATTACAAGGGTTTTGAAATTCTGATGGTTAAATGGTACAATATTCATTCCTGACTGCAGGTTCAAGCGAAAGTTGTACTGGCAAAATATCTATACTGTTCATTAATTAGATGCTGGGATATGAAGGTTTTTTTTTTTCCTTTGGGATATTTAAATGCTGGAAATTATTTGTTGAAACCTTTTACCCTATTAATTGAAACCATATATACAGTTCTTATAAATGAATGAAGCATTAAATATTAGGTTGCATCTATATAAACTTCGGAAAGCACTTTTAATTGAATTCGTAACTGATAAATTGGTGATATTTTAATATATTAAAAATACGTTAATTTTCAAAATAAATGGATATGGCAAACTGTCAATATTAATATTGAAAAAAGTATGCGATTCTTAGTAAATTTTGTTGAGTAAACTTTTAAGGTAATATATAGATTGAAACAAATCTTTTTATTTTAAAAGAAAAGATTTTTTTTGCTTAAAAAAAGGCATGCACTATTATCACTTCATTTTATGAATACATTGAATTGAAAAAAGGCTACTTTTGACTTCGGAGATTTATATCCCACCCAGTCGTGCTGCCATCTGTTGAGAAGCATGAAAAACTCCGAGTTCTGCAATGAACGATATTTAAAACGAAGAAATTTGACAATTATCCACTGCTTTCAAAATGATGTTTCTGAAATGTCTACTTAATTTTATAATTTTTACATTTCCAAAATTGAAATATATACAAACTGAAGTGAAAGATTACTAAATACGAATATCTCGCGTTATTTTCAATAGCAGCAAATATTCGTATATAAACCCGAAATATTAACAAAATGTCACACTTTGTAAGTTGAATAAAATTAAATTATTCTTAGAATTAATCATAAAGGAATATTGGCCAAGCGTTTATTTATATTTATTGTTGAAACGCTTCTTTTTCCACTCAGTAATATCTTCTATAAATCGCAATGAGAAAGGAAAAAATAAATTTAGCTTCCCAATTTCAGCTTTAACATAATTTTTAAATATAGCTTTGTATTTTTTTTTTCAGTATTTCGTCAAATATATGAAACACCACAAATATATATTTTTTGTCGAATAATTGGAAAAAAATTTATAAAATTCTCAGTAGCAATTTCAAATTGAATTAAATATGCAACCATAGCAAATTCCATCCTCACCCACATATACATCTTTTGATCCTTTTTCTTTCTTGGTTATTCATATTTTTATCTACAAATGTGAGTATATTTTCTATTTTGATATTTGTTCGAATTATTTTCTTTTATTGTTAGATAACTGAAAATTATGCATTTTCTTTCAATTTTTTTATGACATTTCAAAAATGTCATTATTCTCATGCTGTCCTCTTGGATATTTTCATCTGATTAGAGGTTGAGTAGAAAGCCACATACATGAAGAGTTTTCTGAGTGGAATCAGTTCATACCCTATTAGCACAAAATGCTCTTCAATACTCATACAATATCTTTACGATATTGTGCGGCATTTCAAATACAATAGTAACATCGTGAAGATACCGTAAAATATCTTGTGATAATAGGGCGTCCACCTGATACACGCCAAACTTATTGTATTGAATTCAATTCCGGATTCTTTGCGCATCTTACAAAAGTAAGGGACATGACTTCACAGCACAGTTAAGATAATGTGCAGTTATTTGTTTTTGAGCCAGCATAGTTATGATTGTCACATTATGGTATTACCTTATCTGATTCAATTATTCGTGGCAGCTCAAACATTTTCAATACTTTCCGAATTATTTATTGTGCGATAGATAGTTCCTCCGAGAAATAAGTCGGACTAAGTGCCAAAGTACTGCTATGCCCCCTCCTACACACATACTTATACAAACACACACATGAACGGGCTCAGCAAATACCTGTAAACAGCAACTAAGCAACGACCCTACGACAGTGACATTTGACTTTTGCCTGAGCAATTAGTAGGTAGGTTCCCAGATAGCATGCACACTTGTAGCAAGTGTGATTTTTCTTGATATTAGCCTTTCATGACAAACTTGACGCGACGACTTTGCTACGAACTTCCTGCAAAGTAACAAAGCATAATCGATCACCCTCCGTGCAATGCAAGTTTGCTGTAAAGTTGACATGGCACATTTACACACCACGACCTGGATACAGATGTATATATCTAGTTTTGATCTTTGTCTCTGTTTTAAAAATTTCCGATTTTTAATAGCATCTCCAAGACCGTCCTTCTTTTTATTAATTCAATAAATCAATGATAATTTGAAAAAACTAACTAGATCTTTTTATTAAAAAAATTACACTTAAAAAATTATCCATCCCAACTTTTACTAAATAAAAAACTCGCACTGTAAAGAAAACTATATATTGCCTTTTTCTTAATGTTGAAATTCTAACGTTCATAAAAAAATTAAACCTTAAAAACAGTCAATGTGTGTTGAAAAATAATAACTCATTACTGTGTGTCCCATATTTTAAAAAGTAATTACTTTTCAACCCTAATTTCATAATTTATTCCAGTAGCAAAACGTAGTTATTAGCGAAAATCACTCACCCTTCGACTTCAAATCATATTCTCAATTCAAAATTTAAAAAAATTAATGAAATCAAGAACACAGTTGAAAATAAAACGTGTAGATGCACGATACATTAGCGTAATCTGTCTTCGGTACTCGAAGTCCAGCTGGCTGAGTGGCTAAGGCGACAGGTTTAGGGAGCGGATTGTCGAGGGTTCGAATCTGAGGTTTGTCTGCGTAGTCTGCTTTACGTCGAAATTTTAACGTTCATAAACAAAATTAATATTAAATCCCAAAAACAGTCAATGTTTGTTGAAAAATAATAACTTACTTTGTGTCCCATATTTCCGGCGGATCTCAGCTGGATAAAAGCCCCGGGGGTCCGCCGGCCCTGCCACCATATCTCGATGGAACTAGTGATAGACCATCTATTACTCTCCCTTAAAAAATTACAGAAACTGTTTAGAAAGCAAATGTAAACCCATAAATATGTCACCATGTCTCAAAATATTAGATGAATTTATCAGCGAAATATCACATCATTCTCTTCATCAGAAATGTGAAATCGTTAATGTAATATCAATCTTATAAAATCAGTATTTATTTGTATTTTATGATGTAATTGTTAATTTTATATTCAATATTCACTGTTTTATTCCGAAAAAGAAGTTTTTTAAAACATTTAAGACCACTACATCTTATATATCTGCTATGAATCCAATGTAATTAGGTGTTAAAAACAAATGTCTTAATCCCTAATCTGGTAGTTATGCGAAATCAGCTTTGAGTGTGATAAGCAAGATAAAAGAGCCACTGATAAGTGTAGTAAATTTAAGTAAGTGTAATTACATTAGTGTAAATGATAAAATCTCTCCATAAGTCTTATCTCTAGATAAATTATCTCGAACAGCCTCGGTGGTTAACTGTCTTTCTCAGCATTTTCCTTCTGGCCTTCTCTGAAACTCAATCTGCATTCTTTCCTTGAAACAAAACACAGACTTTTCTAACTAGAAACAACGCTGGCATCGATTTTCCTTTTGAAGTATTTCAGACAACGAAAGACAATTCCATGTCCTGCATAAAAAGGAGAATAGTCTCTCTTAAAAGCATGACTGGATGGCTGAAGTTCGGTTCACCCACAGAACCGCTTGCACTGGAGTATTATCTATATAATGTGAAAACGCATTTATTAAACTTGAACAGTGTTTCTTGAACTTTTTAACCCTCTCGCACCGGACGAGACGGTCTCGGGCGTTCTAAAAACTTCTCCTTAACAGCTAGAAAAGCCGGTCTGAGGCGGTTGACTTCTTTTGAAGGGAGGTGAGGTTCTGAGATCGCTTTGGAGATAAGAGCGGAAGGGGGTCAAATTATCCTTGCCAATCACTGCCCATTTCCGTGCGCCTTAAAGGGAAGTTATAGCATGGGGATGGGGTGGTGATGTAAATGACCACCCAGGTTGAGAGAGTCCAATTCATGTCGTCTCCTCACAAAAAGGCCCGGTTTTAAAGAGGCTAGAAGAAAAAGTCGCCTCGGGATTAAAGACTTAAACTAAAGACGCTTTATAGTTCCATGGAAGTTCCCCATCCCAATTTTCCTATCCAAAGTTCGAGTACAAACAAATGCATAATAATTAATGATAAAATGTATTAATATTATTTAATAAATTTTATTAAATTGAATTAACCATTCTCAAATTTCTCCAGTAATTTTCATTAACAGATCAGCTGCAAATCAAAGTATTTGCTGTCTAATTTTTGGAAACTACAAATCCGTAATAAGAAATTCAATAATGAACCATAGTTAAGAAGTATTGAAACAGGATATGGTTCATAAAAATATCAGTTGATTAAAACTCATTGAGAAATCAACAGGAAAGGTCAATAATTCATTTGTACACAACAACATTTCATAACTCATGGCGCCATTACAATGCTAAAGACAATGGAAAAAAGAATGATAATTCTACTTCAACATTAAGGAGAATATTGATAGCAAAAACATCTATAAACATTTAGTTATTAAACTGTGTGTTGTCAAATACAATTAAATAACTTATAAATAAGACTGATGTAATCAAGTTTACAAAAAGAAAAAAATATTGAAGAATCGTGTCTTTCAGCAAAAGGTATCTTGGATAAAAATACAATTTTAACAACGAAAAGTGTCAAGTAATAGTGAATTCAAGATGAATTGCAATATTTTTAAAAAAATTGTTTAGTGTTTAATTTTCCACGTATCAGATGTATAGATATTGATTTTTTTATAATCAAATTAATATGAATGATAGAACGAATTTGAATTAAAATATAAGAAACAGATAAACAAATAATTATTTTCATTCATAACTTAAATTATGACGAAATATTGCAGGTCATTATTTCACTATAATGATCAATAATACTTGGAATAATACTTGACCGACATACAATAGAGTTTTATTTTCGCTTAGCCTATGCGAATTTAAAACTGATGGTAGTCTTGCTTTAAATCGAATTAGTTACACAAAATACAAGCACGGATTAAAATAAAATGCACATGCAGAACTTAATTATCTCAAAATGTAATAATTAAAGTAATCAGAAATGAGCAAGTATGTGTATTGAAAGCAAACAAGCAAGGAAATTATTTGCAGAGAAAAACTGAATTATGAAGAACTTACGGATAAAATAAATAATTTTACAAGAAATTTTGTAATTAAATAAACAATCCTGTTACAGAGAAACAATTTTGATGCAAATATACTTGCTTATTTCGGTACGATAAAAATTCATATAATTCAAATCCTTTAATAAAAGCTTCGAATAATTCAGTAACATCCATAGAAATTCGTATCAGGAGATAATAAAATAAAAAACAAATACCTGAAATTTAGACAGTTTTGAATAGAATTAATCGGAAAAAATTATAAATATCGTATGAAACAAATACAAGTAAATTCAAAGTTCAATTTTTAGTATATATAAATTGAAATATTTTATTTGCATTAATGATAAAGGAACGTTAATTATAATAAAGAAAATTTAATTTATTTGTGCAGTTTTTTGAATAAAAGAAAAACGAAAATTTTATTATCTAAACATACTTAAAAATAAATTCACCGGATTCTTTTTTACAATAAATTTTAGGATAAAAAGTAAAATAATTTTATAAACGTAATGAGCGTTTCATTTAAGATAAAATGCATATTACACTATTCTGTTGTGGTAATATTAATTTCTTCTTAACGTAGAATTAATGAAAATTTCATTAAAACTTTCGCAAAATGAAAGAGAAATTTCTTCTTTATGTTTTTTTTCTTTTGTTATATTTTAATAAAGATATGAACGTTTTAATGAAATTTAGATTTACTATAATTTAGTAGTACTAGGGAAATAAATTCGTTTCCAATTTTAATTCTATCTAAATTTAAATGTTTTATTTAATCTAAAAGAAAAAAAGGATGAAATATAATTACGTAAATTTGAAAATTTATTAGATTAAAGGGTAAGTAAAGAGGTAGTTATTTTCACCATGTATAAAAAGAATCAAATGAACGAATTAAATGAAAATGACAATGTTTCTAACACCGCCTCTCGCTTTAAGATTTTGTTTTTCAATCCATATTTTCGTTACAAGGAATAAGAATTAGATTTAGTACATTAATAAAACCGTATTTTTTAAAAAAAATTATAGTTATTATTTTCTAAGCTTATTTTCTTTCTCTCTGTTTTATGAATTGTTTCAAATTTTAAAGTGCTCTTTTTATTATTTCAGAAATTATAAGGTTTATGACTAACGAAATACTACGATAGACGAAATAAATTCACAAATAGAAACCTTAAATTTCCTTTTTTTCTTGTAACTTTTTATTAATTTTTTTCATTTTCTTGATTTAAAATGGAAAGTCTTTTTCAGTATTGAACCTTCCAGCGGGCGCGCTTATGCAAATTTTATGACATATCGTGCATCGTATTACATATATATATCGTGTTATTTTACAAAAATAAATGCAACTTTTATTTATACCATCTGTATCTATTAGCCTAATAGTAAACAAAAATTTTATAAATAAAATTGCACTTAAATATATACAATAAAGATATAAATATGTAATACGATGCACAATTCAAGTATCTCTTGCAAACGCGCGCCCGCTGGAAGGTTAAGATGGAAATTTTTGCTCATGTTTATTATTTTGTATAGTACACTGAAGAGGCAGAAAAACTGGTACACATGTCTAATATCGTTTAGGGCCAACACGAGCACACAGAAATGATGCAACACGACGTGGCATGGTATCGACTAATGCCTGAAAGTATCCTGGAGGTTTTTCACACCATGAATCCTGCAGGGCAGTCCGCAAATCCATAGGAGTGCCAGGTGTTGGAGATCTCTTCTGAACAGCACATTGCAAGGCAACCCATATAGGTTCGATAATGTTCATGTCTGGGAATTTAGGCGGACAGTGTAAGTGTCTAAAGTCAGAAGAATGTTCCTGGAGCCACTTGGTAGCGACTCTTGACGTGTGGGGTGTAGCACTGTCCTGCTGGAATTGTCCAAATTCGTCAGAATGCACAATGGACATACATGGGTGGTGGTGTAACAGGTTGCTTACACATCTGTCCCTGTTAGAGTCGTCTCTAGACGTATCAGAGATCCCATATCAAGCCAAATGCAAACGCTCCATAACACCACAGAGGCTCTACCAGATTAAACAGTTCCCTGTTGACATGTTGGGTCCATGGATTCATGAGGTTGTGTCCATGCCAGTACATGTCCATCCACCCGATACAATTGGAAACGAGACTCGTCAGAACAGGCAACTTGTTTCCAGTCATCAACAAGTTCAATGGCGGTGTTGGCGGGCCCAGGCGATGCGTAAAACTGTGTGCCGTATAGTCAACAACGGTACACGAGTGGGACATCGGTTCCGATAGCCCATATCAATTATGGTCCGTTCAACAGTTCGCACGCTGACATTTCTTAGTGCCCCAGCATTGAAATCTGCAGCAATTTGAGGATGTGTTGCACACCTAAATCGTTAAAGGTTTCTCGCCAGTCATCGGCGGTCCCGTTCTTTCAAGGTCTTTTTCTGGTCGCGCCGATATCGATTTGATGTTTTACCGGATATCCGATATTCATGGTACAGTCGTGAAATGCTTGTATGCGAATATCCAAATTTCTTCGCTACCTCGGACATGCTATGTCCCATCTCTCGTGCGCCGACTATAAGGCCCCGTTCAAAGTTACTTAAATCTTGATAACCTGCCATTGTAGCAGCAGGAACCGATCCAACAGCTTTGTCAGATACCTGTTGTCTTATATAGGCGCTGCCGACCGCATCGCGTTAGGCTGATGGGTTGCATATCTCCGTTATTTGCATTCTGGTTTTTCTGGCTCTTCAGTGTATAAATTAAGTAGCAATAGTTTTAAGTATTAGTAGTTTAATTGAGACTAATAAGTTACTATTTGAGAAAGTAGCAGGGATCTAAGAAAATTGATTTTTTAAAATTTAAATTTCATTTAAAGTGGTAATTTAAGCCTACTTTCTTATTATAATGATTTTCTTCGAATGTTATGATACAATATTTTCTCAATATTCCCTCTAATGCTTAGAGTAAAAAAAATATTGACAATTGCTGTTTACCATTAAATGTTGCTCTAACGAAATTCCTCAGATGGTTTATCTTACAGTATTTTTTATTATTTCAATAAATTTACTCGCCTAAAAATATTGTTTCCCTTGTTTATATCTCATATTTACTATCCCTACTAATATGAACGACACAAGGAAAAAATAGTTTCTTGGAAAAATCGGCTCCCTACTAATACGAACGACACAAGGAAAAAATAGTTTCTCGGAAAAATCGGCTCCCTACTAATACGAACGATACAAGGAAAAAATAGTTTCTCGGAAAAATCGGCATCTAAAAGGGTACAAGAAAATACTGATGTTTAGACAAGACACATTGAATAAAATATTTCATGTGAAGGGTCTGAAAGTGTTAAAATGAAAAGAAAAATAAATAGATTTTAAAAGATTAATATAAATTTCAAGGCAGGAGACCTTATAGGTGCTTCACAGAAATGAATGACATTTTTCCCTTTAACCTACCAGCGGGTGCTCATTTGCAAGATATATTTGAATTGTGCATCCTATTACATATTTACATCGTTATTTTGTATATTTAAGTGCAATTTTATTTATAATATCTTCGTTTACTTTTAGGCTAATAAATACAGATGGTATAAATAAAAGTTGCATTTATTTTTGTAAAATAACACGATATATATATGCAATACGATGCGCGATACATCATAAATGAATTAAATATACGCTATTTCTTTAAATATAAAATGGATGCAAAGCATTTTTGTAAATTGTTTTAAATATATTTGAAAGAAATAATTGTACATCCTTTTTAGACACCGTAAGTTTTTAAAGCGTTTCTGAATAGATACTCACTTTTAAATTTTTAGTTCTTCAGTTTCTCCTTGGGAATGGATTCATCTGAATTTTTTTTTTAAATTTCACTTAAAAACTTGAATATCTAATTCCTGAATTTGAAAACAAAATCAATTTCTTAGAGTAATTTCAAAAAAGTATTTATCTAAAAAATTATTCTAATAAAAATCATAAGAAAATCTTATTTATATATATATAGAGAGAGAGAGTGCGTGCGTGTGCGTGTGTGTGTGTGTGTCAAGCAACTTTTTGAAAATGTTTCCTACTAAATAAAGAAATAGAAAACATTTACAATATTGCACAGAATTGTATCCATATTATGCCAGATAAAGAAATTTATTTCCATTTTCTGCTTCACACGTGTAGCATTTTATGCGATTAAGTATGAACAAA
The DNA here is from genome assembly GCA_013235015.1 of Araneus ventricosus. Taxonomy (NCBI): domain Eukaryota; kingdom Metazoa; phylum Arthropoda; class Arachnida; order Araneae; family Araneidae; genus Araneus; species Araneus ventricosus. Next base: position 4,649 of record BGPR01020730.1, on the reverse strand, counting down.
GAAAAATGTTACATTACCATTTAGAAGTATAGTTAACCCTTTGCCCTCCAAAAACTAATTACATGCGTATTGTACTTTGCCTGTCACATTCGCAGATTAAATTCCTTAAAAGATCACACAATTACTTTCATTAGTAACCAAAACAAGTAGTAACCGTCTTAAAAATTGCATTATATGTGTTTTGAAGGTAAAGTATGCATGTAATTCATGTCGTCTTAGCGGGTAGAAGGGCTAATATACCATCAACAAAACTATTATTTGACGTTAAATTTCGTTTTTTTATGCACATTGAAAAACATCTGCAACACTTATTTCAATAAATGAGATGAAACTCGACACGGGACAATTTTTCCTTAAATACTTAGATAATTTCTCCTGATCATCGTTTAAGACAATTTTCTATAACAAACCCCCTAATCAATTCATTAACGCAAATAAATCCTTATTTTCATTTTAGTTCAATTGTTTTAACGTCCCATTTCGAAGCAACACGATTGCTATGTTGGGACGGATCTCGTGATTTTGTACCACGGTCAGATGACGAGGACGACCCCTGAGCTGGCAGCACACCCTCTCCGAACAACCGCACCACAGCAGCGGGAGAAAGTTTGTCCACTACGTACGATTTAACCCTCTGGTCGCCCATTTTTAAAAAAAATTGCCATTTAGATGCAACGTCCGCAAACATGTTTAACCCTTTGCGGACAGGGAACTTTTTATTACACTATGATCAGGTTGGCACGCTCTATACGCCATTCCCTTTTTTTCCAACTCTGTGCTTATTCATTTATATAAAACTATATTTTTCGGATTATAATAAGATAAGGGGTTGGAATGGATGGATAATATACATATTTGGGTCCGGATTTTAGCCGCTATCCTCTTCGTTAACTAGATTCCTTGCACATCAATCTCGGGATCGGTGAACTGTGGCGCTCATTAAACGCTATACATGTCCGCAAAGGATTAACCCTCTGATTCCTAAGACCATTGGAATAGAGGAACCTCGAAATAAGGGAACGTCCGAGTTCCTCTTTCAAAGATAAGGGAAATTCCCCTCCCCTATTCAAAAACGACAATGACAACTGGCACTGTCCGAATTCTAAGAAAACCCTCCTTTTCCCCTAACCCTTCTGGGCGAACCACTCTAACGAAGAAAGTGTGCGGGTGCGAAATCAATCATACAACAAAAGGGGGTGGAAATTTCGCAGCGATATTCGGACGGCCATCGTCTTTTTCTTGAAGAGACGTTTAGGACGTTCCCTTATTGATAGAGGTAAATACGGTTGAACTCAGCACACTGTTATTTACAAGCAAAGTTTTATTTGTATAATATGATTCGACGCTTTAATAAAACAAAGTAAACAAAATAGCTTGCGAAAATCGCTGGATGCAGCAGAAGATATACTTACTTCCCCACCAGCGGAAATCGCGAGATAAAAAGCCAGAGGGTTTATGCGCAGCAGGCACCATACACGGCGGTACTCAGGTTTCGTAAACACGGAATCGGGTTTGGAACCTATAAACCTCAGCCCCGAAAACGAGGACTTAACAATAGGCAACCGCCGCTCATCCGATTTTCCAAACCTAAAATTTTAATCTGATTCCCAAAAATAAGATGGATTACGATCTTCAATTCCTTATTACGTTTAAGACATAACTGCAAATATTAAACCTACAAAACACCACATAATTATGAAAGATTTAAGAAATGTTATCTTTCTGTCTCATATTTCAATTAATTTTAGGCCACAAATGAGTTAGTTTCAACCGAATTACAGTGTTTTGAAACAAACTTTTCCTTCCTCTGAGAAAAGCCTTTTATGAATAACAGAAACAATCTCGTTTTGGAAAAATCCCGCCTTAAGGAAGCTCGAGGTTTGATGGTGATCATTAGCGTTCTGCGGGTCCGACGCATTGTCCGCAGTAAAGTAGGGCTCGGTTCAGGCAGCAACGTTCCAGGCAGTTAATGAGAAGTCTAGACACAAAAGGCAACAGTTATGAGGCGGGGAGAAATACCGGATTCAAAAGCCAGCGAAACCTTTTCATAGTCTGAAAAGGTTTCGTTGGCACATATGACTTCCTTCGACCAGGATTCTATCTCATTTTAAATTTCTGCGATTTCAAACTCTGGCTGAAAGGCCCATCCATTTTGCCATGATATTGTCCGACACTGCTTCCAAAACGGATAGAATGTCGGAACTTTTGGGAGACGATATATTTTGAATATATCTTTAAAATCGATTAGAGAGTTATTATGAAACATATCTCAAAGCTTTAGGATAATGACTTCTATTTCAACTACAAGCCTATATCATTTCAATCAAGCCTATCTATTTTCCTATCGATAAAGCCTATCTATTTTCCGGTATAAGTTGCACTAACACGTTGGTTTTTTTCTATGCTGTATTACTTTCAGATATTAGTCTTAAATATAAATTTCGTACTATTAAAAATGTCAAATTATACAAATGAGTAATTTTTTTTACAAATAAAATTGCATGCATGAACTTTAAAGATTTTCATATTTTACTTTTGATTAAACACACTGTTAAAAATATAAATTGGTCATCTGTATCCATTACACAATATAAAAATGCATATTTAGTTACTTTTTTCTTGCAATTTTTTACAATCGCAAGCTACTAATGAAGTATTCACTTTTCTTGAATCTATATCGAAGACGTGCTAGATCTCTCCTTTTCCGTCTATCACTTCATAGCCATTTATAATATAATATGTTACATTACATTTTAGAACAAATTCCGATGTAAGAATATCAAATCGGTATTGGGAAAAATGTATAAAAGCAACAGGATTAGCTGAAATGTTACCAGAATAATTTATTAACACGTTAAGAAGGACTCAGTAGGTATGCAGCAGAGGAATCTTAATTCTCTACAAATTGAAGGAGGTCAGATATCAATATAAATTAATTTTAAAGCGGATATATAAATCAAAATTTCAAAAATAAGATCCATATTACACTGAAGGCAAACTTCCTATCTGAGAAAGTATGATATGCAAATACAAGTGAAATAAATAACTATAAACATTTTGGTCAAGAAATTTTACTTGGAGTCATAAAAATTGTTTTGGACTGCTTATTTAAGAAAACAGTTACCAGTTAATCAGTAATGAAAACGTTACGGCCAGATAACATGAAGAATGCATTCTTTACCATTGCTATCCTTCAGTTCACATAAGCTAACACACGCTGATTGAAGATTCATGGCGGATATTGATCATAAATCCCTCAATAAGCGCGCTGAAAGTTTCAAGCTCATATCGCCAGCCACTTCTATACGGTATAGCTTTGAAAAATGTGTGTACTGTGTTGCCGTCTCATTTGTTGTGGCAGAGAAAGTTGAGTTGAAAGCTGAGCTCGATCTCCTTTAATGCTCGATCTCCTTGAATCATAGCCATAAATCCATGATTATCCTATTAGGATCATTTTCAAAAAGCACATTAAAGGAGACAGAGCGCAGTCAGACTTCTTTCGGTCAATATCTCCCTGTAGATCAGCAGGTAGTTCTGCGAAAGCGAATCTCCGTTTTGTTCTGCAGAGAGCAATTTTAACAGAAACATGGAAGACACATGTTACGTTTATCCTCCAAATTCGTGACTCTCCTAAAATTATTAGCTTGGATCGGATAGTTGATTTCAAAAAGTAAGCAAGTTTCGAATAATACAAAGAATTTATTTACAACAGATCCACAATACCGATATGACAATATAAGGAAAGCTTAGCCTTGCTGGTGAGCTTTTATATTTTTAACTCAAATATCTATCGGTGTCTGCTGCTATATTTTAATGCCATTGATTGCCAAAAATTAATAAAAGGAGTGACTTATCTGGGACATAGGAGTGCAGTTGAGCGCATTTTATCACGTTGGCATGTCATCATCATAAGGCAGAGTTGCGTCGTTTTGATTTCACTTTTGAACTCATAACTTTAACTTTTGAACTCCCCATAAACTTTCTGAAACTTGCAAAAGCCTCACCCAGGTCTTGCAAAGGTTTTGGCAAAAGTTGATGCGGATAATATGCTTAAATTTATGTGCCGTAAAATTCGGACGGCAACACATTATATACATATTTCAAAGCTTTACTGTACGGAAGTTACGGTAGCTAAGACCATGTATCTGTCAGCGAAAGCGTAAAAATTTTCAAAGTCATTATCTGCAAAACATCTTTACCTGCGTGTTTTAGCCTTGAGAATAGTGCAGCAGTATTGACCACACCACTTATTTTTAAAAAATAAAATGAGTTTGATAATTTGATTTGAAAAATAATCAAATTTGACACGCCAGTAGCTATGATTATCTGCCTCGAGCTGAAAGATATCATGATTTTTTTCGAAATATTATACATATGGCATTCAGATAAATTTTAATCAATAAATGAACTGTTGGCTTCTGCTTATTTAAACGTGAAAGAAGCAACATGAACTATGAATACTCCATTTAATTCAATTTATTTCTTTCTTTTCTAGAAGAATCTATTTGCAACGGAAATGATCAACAACATTCTAAAAACTACATTTTTCTACTGTTGCCACAAAAATATGATGTGATGAACAAAATTAAATATGATTAAAAATAAATGCTTTAAATAAAAAGAAAACGATATTTACAATCAAATATTAA
>BGPR01020729.1:0-27503 GCA_013235015.1 Araneus ventricosus | reverse complement strand
CAAAACTAGAATGTTATTTGTTAGTTTTGAACGTATGCCAAGAATACAGAAAGTAACAAAAATTAACACACCTTTAAAAAAAGACTTAGGATACCAGGATATCAAAGTAATGGAACAGATACATCAAGGGAGGTTGGTGGTAGATTACTGCTGGAGATTCCTACGCGAAACTTGCACTGTACGGAAAAGGAAATACTATTATAAAAGCTTTTCCATGAAGTAACTGAACCAGCTTATTTAATTTTCATTTTATTGGACTTAATGCAACATCATCATGTATTTTTACCATACCATTATGATTCATCTATTTTATTTGTTGAAATTCATTTTTTTATTTCATTCATTAATATTCTTTTTAATTTTATTCTTTAACTTATATTTGACACAGATTTTATGTGATTTCTGCATAGATTTATCTTGTGGTTTTTGTATTAATTATATATTAATCTTTAGGGTTAAGTTGATTTACTGCATTAATTTAATTTTATTATTTATTTATATTTGAGACAGTTTCAATTCGATATGATTGGTGCGTACAAGTTACTATTGAAATATAATTTTCACTTTATCTCGAAAACTAGAGCCAATCTAACAAAAGAATACAAGATTAGGAATCAGAATCTCGAAATTACACTACAATCACTAGAAATCATTGGTAAAAAATCAGTGTTGAGCAGTGTAATCGAAGAATGGGAAAAATCTCAGAAACTTTACTTGCCACAACGAAAGAGATGCTCTAGAAGTTTACAGAGGATTATTTGAATTTACCAGTAACTGGTAACCAGTATCCAGTTAATTACCTAGTACCTGGACAGCTAAACTCGACTTTTTAAAATCAGTTCCAGTATTCAGTGGATGATATACAACTTCGGAATGAAATATTAAGGTTGTAATTTCATCGCATGCAGAAACATGTCGTGGAATTAAAATCCGAAATGCTCTGACATCAACTTTCTAGTAATACTTTGTAAAATGTATTACTTCTTACTACAGATTTTTACTTTCATTAAAGCTTCGTAGTGACCAGATTCAAATTTTTCACAAAATTTAATAAATGGAAAATTTTTATGTTTTACTCTTCTTAATAATTTGTTATTCATTTTCCTGGTATTTTTAATTAGATTTCATGTGTCCTGTTATTGATATAAGGTTACATTTTCTAATCACCCTTCTATTCTTTCTTCCAGTACATATGGAATGAATCAAGTGTTTTGCCTCTCCTTCAAATTGGTGTGTAACTTTTTGGATGTTATGGGCGAATGATGATTCCAGTTAAAACTTCGTATTTTTTAAGCAATTTTAAGCATAAGTGAACCACTTTTGAAGTAATCTAACTTTGTGTTTTGATCATTTTTTATTTTTTTTATGTTTCCGTAAAAAAAGACAATTTTTATTTGAAAGCAGGAAATTCTGTCTGTATGCACAGTGTTGTTTGTTAACGTTGCTAAGAAAGGCCACAGCAGCAAAAGGGAGAATTTACATACGCTACCAGAGATTAAAAAAAAAAATACAAGCACAGTTTATACGTTTCTCCTTTACATATCGTTTATATTTATAAATAGTTTCATCACAGTCCCGATTCATTCGTATTCATTGCAATGATAAAGTATTTCGTTTATACGACTCGCAGCTTCTGTTAAACGCCGTTTTCCTTCGTTCTAAAATGTGAAAATTTCCTCCTGAACTGTGATAACGATATCATGACTTCAAAATTATTCCCAATTGATGGATTAATAGGAGACAAATTGTCTGGTGCTAATTTAAGCGATGACGAAGAAGTTATTTCCCCTTCCTCTAAAGATGCAATGGACTCCATTGAAAAACTTCGAACTTATTTCTTTTTAACCATTTGTCTGGCGCATCTTAGCCAAGCCTGCCTCTTGCGCCAAAACCCCACAGCAAACCAACCAATCGAATCTGTTTCTTTTGTGACAAGAAATTCAATGAACTGAATTCAATTCATACTGAATATTCACAGACAATCAGCATATCAGACGACGGTTAAAGATTTTCTTAATTAAATTCTTACCTGTATGCACATAAATCGTACAAGATATGTATAATTAGTGATTGTGACTCAAGATACACAATAAAGGTATGATTTTTCTCACTTTTATGATATATGATAAATTTTAAAATTTAATTATTGATTTCCATGCTATGTAATATTACATGATGATAACTTTTAAAATGAATTTGTATTAGTAGCATTAAATTTGTAATAATCAAAGTTGTTTATCAAAATTTCATTTTTACATCTTATTTATACGTTGTTTTACGTCAGTCCCTTGAAAGACGTATAAATGGTGCTTTGTTGTATTCGCAATAATAGAAAATAAATGTAAAATAAAAACACGATGTTTTAGTTTAAGATGAATGTTTACAAATACTCCCGACATCTATATAGAAGTACATAATATCAAATTACTTGGGAATTTTGACGATGACGCCCAACATTGTTTGGTATATGCACGCATTTTGAACCTAAACTTCCCTACTTCAGAATACTGCCAGATTTCTCAGTTATTTACTTTACTTTAATTAAATGATTAGAAGGAACTGAATCCTTACAGGCTAAATTAAATAAAAGCACAATAATTAATTTAATTAAGCATGGTGATTAATTAAATTAATTATAAAATTAATTTCATTTATTTATTCAAAATTCTTTCAGCATAGTCATATTACTGTCGTTCATTTTAGGTCGATTTCTTATAGGAAGTCAATCTATTGCAATGGTTCTCATGGCACGACTTCCGGAAAATTTCTGCAGATCGTCACCGATTATGACCCCTAGAACCCAAAACCTATATATATATATATATATATATATATATATATATATCTAAAAAAATATGCTATATATATATATATAATTTGATTAATATTTAAAAATATAAAACATTAATAGAAGTTATATTAAAAGAAAATTATATTAGCTTTGACAATAAATTATACCAACAAATTAAAGGTATTCCACAAGGTGAACCAGCAAGTAATGCTCTAGTTAATTTATATTTACACTATTATGAAAAAGAAAATAATTACAAAAATTATTATCTCATATATAGGTAGATTGATGATTTATTAATTTGTTCAAAAGTAGAAGAATATACACCAATTATTGACTTTTATCCAGAGTATTTAATTTTACTTAAAACTAATGAAGGTTTTTCTTCTGCAGATTTTCTAGATCTTAAAATCAAAATAGTTGATAATAAATTAGCACTGAGATTTATGATAAAAGAAACACTTTTCAGTTTAATATAAATAGGTTACCATTTTGGAATAGCAATATAAGTATTCAAATTTATAAAAACATCATCCTAAATTATAAACATAGAAGCACTATTTTAATCACAGACAGTAAAAAACAGAAATCATATATCGATACATTTATTGAAAATGCTTTGAGATATGGATTTCCTATTAATTTCATGCTTGATTATGTTAACAAAAATGTTTTAACCCCTTTAAATTAATAGTCTATTGTAATTAATTATTTTGAAATAATCATATTTATGGAATTCACTTAGATTTTAGTACATCACTATATAAGTAGATGGCGACACTATTTAGAAATAGATTGCATCTTTAATTTTAAGAATTGCATCATATTATTTAAAGTATATTCTTATACTAAAATAAGTTACTATAATGATTTTTTTAAATTAAATTTATAGTTTAATTTATTAATGATGTTTTTGTATAGTATATATAAACTATTTTAGTTATAATATTTTCACTATAAATGCGGAACTGTATTTGTATACAGATCTTGGCTTTATAATGCTATGACTTTGAATTGGTAAGCATTTAGTTATTTTCTCGATCTTTTCTTGAAATATTTTGGAGATTTACTCCTATACTTTTTGCTTTTTTTTCCAACAATTGGCCTTCGCAGAAGGTTAGTGCCTCTAAAATTCGAATTTCATGCGACATAATCGATTCCTAAAATCGATTGGCATTTGATTGTTGGAATTCCATATCTGGGTTGTATTTTTCATGGTAATAGTTTATAATCTAATTATCTTTCTGTATTTCATTGTATGATTATTATTTAGGTAATATTATTTTATATTTAATTTTAATTATTGGTTTAATAGGTGTATATACTGAAAATGTTATTTGAGTTTTAATTGTTTGTAAAATATTTAACTATATATATATATATATATATATATATATATAACAGTTATGATTAACAAAATTTAATAAAGTTATTAAATATCAATTAATTAAATTAATTAATCAAAAATTAATTAAAACTCTTTGTATTACATAGAATGGCGCATATGCAGCTATTTCTAATATAATACAGATACAAATAATAGAAATACTAAACAAAAAGTTAAAAAAGAAAAAAGTATAAATAAGAAAACAGAAGATTTAAACAAAACCGATAACAATACATCTTTTAGCGCGCTCAACGCGGTAGCCTCAAGTGATTGCATCAACAAAAATTTACAACGATTAATATTTAAAACACATAAAATATAATTTAGAAAGTAAAAGAAAAATATTCAAAATGGAAGGAATGAATGAGAACCTGAATGACGAAATTTTTCGAAGCCCACTCGCATAGAAGTTCTAAAATGGATAAAATTTTCCGTCAAGGGTAAGATCATAAATCCCTTTGTGGCCTGAATCCTGTCCAACCGAAACATAAGAAACATTTTGAAAAAATCAAGAGGCAAAAAATCCTTAATGAAAATCCAAAAGATACTAGAGCGTGTAAAATAATTTACCCTCTCTGCCGAAATTATGATGAAGACAAGAGACGCCAGACACACAAGCACAAAGGGATTACAAAGTCGTCATCCAGGTTCTCATTCATTCCTTCCATTTTGAATATTTTTCTTTTACTTTCTAAATTATATTTTATGTGTTTTAAATATTAATCGTTGTAAATTTTTGTTGATGCAATCACTTGAGGCTGCTGCGTTGAGCGCGCTAAAAAGTGTATTGTTATCGGTTTTGTTTAAATCTTCTGTTTTCTTATTTATACTTTTTTTCTAACTTTTTGTTTAGTATTTCTATTATTTATATATATATATACATATATATGAAATGTATTCGTTGTTGTAGTCGTTAACTGAAAAAACAGGCCGAGTAATTAACTAATTTTCCTTTATTATGGGAGAGTGACGGAATGTACGTACATCTTAGTTTAAGTTTTCATACCAAAAGAGAGCAGATAATCCCTGCTTTTTCTCAGGTAGGGATTTAACAGATAGACACGTGATCAAAGTGAAGGGAATAATAGCTATTTTTACTATATTACGTAAGTATTTTAGGGAAAAGTCTGGAAAAGAATTCGCGATTTATGTTGGCACGTGGAAGCAATTGGAATATTCTTTTAGCAATAAATATGACAAAACAAGAGATTTAATATACCTCCAGAGCGGGAAATGAAATGAAACTGGAGTTTAAGAAAAGTGATTTTGATTAAGACTTTAAAATATATAATATTAGAATTTGAAATAAAATTAAGTGAGATTATTACTTATATATATATAAAAAAAAAAAAATAAACAAAAAAAACATATAAAAACAAGAAAGACATATATATATATATATATATATATATATATATATATATATCGTAAAATGAAAACGCAATTAAAGCACAATAACATTTCTTCAGGGGATGAAGTTGTTGTGAATTACTAAAATATAAAAAGTTTGACATTTTCTTCCAATCAGTTATGCCATAAAGCCTAAAACACTGTTTTCCATCCCTAATGTCAAACCAAAAACAGAGAGAGGAGTTTGGAATAATTAAAACCAAAAGTACGATGTGATATAACATTAGAGCAAAGTAAGAATAAATTTTACGTACCAGAATTGCAGCTTTTAGCACAATCATTGAGTATGCGATATATATATATATATAATAAATCTTAATGTATTCCAAAATCACTTTTCTAAAACTCCAGTTTCGTTCTTTTCCCGCACATGGAGGTATATTAAATCTCTCGTTTTGGCATATTTATTACTAAAAGAATATTTTAATCGCTTTCACGTGCCCACCGAAAATAATGACGCGTCTCCTTGGCGCTAGACTTTTTCCCCCTAAAACTCTTACGTAATTTATTAAAAATACCCAATATTCCCTTCACTTTGATCATGTGTCAATATGTTATTCCCTTATCTAGAAAATACAGGGATTTTGCTCTTCACTTTTACTTGTGCACGTATACCCACCACTCTCCTATATTTTACTTAAATAGTTTGATAATAAAATAAGAAGTAGTTATTTGCTCGGCCTGTTTATTTCAATGTCTGCAACCACGAAAATCACTTTATATATATATATATATATATGCGCCTATAAAATTGAATTGAATGTGACATAATCAATTCCTAAGATCGACTGGCATTTGGAATTCCAATTCTGGGTTGTCTTTTTCATAATAATTGTTTATAATCTAATTAGCTTTATGTATTTCATTGTATGATTATTAAATAGGTGACATTATATTTTTATTTAATTTTAACTTTTAATTATTATTATAATTTTAATTATTGGTTTAATAGCTATATATACTGAAAATGTTATTTTCATTTTAATTGCTTGTAAAATATTTAACTATATATGTAAATATATATATAGAGAGAGAGAGTATAAATCGTAAAATGAAAGAGTATATATATATAACGCTCTGCCCATGTTATCTTGTGAACACGATAACTGCAGTAATTTTAATTTGAGTTTAACCTGCATGGGATATGTTGTAAGGATAGTAAAAATCTCGGCCGAGTTCATAGATGTGCTATCCAGCTCAAAGGAAGTAGAAATGGTGTGTGGGGGGTGTGAAATTTTCATTTCCCCATAATTCCTTTCCAATTGAAGATAGAAAGAAAATTCAAATTAGGCGAATTATTATCTTATAACAACGAACAATTTTTGTATTTAAAGGTTTTTGATAACTGCAATTGCTTAGAAGTTATGAGCTGAAATGTAATTTTCCGCCCCTTCTTAAATTAAATTGCCTTTTAACTAATGCATGTTACACCTTGTTGGAAAGCTCTCGTCATTTTCAGTCTCTTCCATCCTCTCTCATTCTTGCAGCTCCAAACCATAATGAAAATAGAGGACGAAATGTTCTTTTCCTTGTATATCCAAACAAAAGGAATCTACCTTTGCCTTCCGGCTTGCCGACGGGGATTTTTATTTTCAGAGTAAATGGTGAAGTTCTGCCTTGTAGATAGGACCACTTTCATTCATTTCGATGTTACACTTTTTATCACCAAATGGAGCAAAAAAGGTGTAGGACCACTCGCTTTTTTTGTGTGTTTTAATAGCCACAAATGTAAGCCTTTTATTTATTTCATTTGAACAGATTTGGCACTTTATCATGGATATTAATTTTTAAAGGCAAACTGTCAGGGTGACAGTTTGCCGTAAATGTTAGTAGGTAAATGTAGAAAAGTTTAGTTGTTAAAGTAAAAGATGGTTCTGAAACATGGGTAAAATAAGTTGATGAACAGAAGTAAATTAGTTGAAACTACGAACAAAAACATGTCATATTTTAGTGAGTTATACAAAATGCTTGACTGTGACAGGATGGTAGAATCAGTTAATCAGAATGGAATGAAAACGACTTAAAAAAAAAGTTTTGAAAAAATATATCAGATAAATAAACTATAATCATGGTAAGGATTTTATTGTGTAAGCGTTGCCATAGGATACACCATGTACCTTCTTTCCCCGTGTTATCACCTTGTGTTGTCATTGACTGCAAATACTAAGAAAACCACTGCGCTTTTTTTCCTAAGCTATACTGAAAAGACAACTGGATATCGAAACTCAACTTTCGAAGATAAGCAATGGAATCCAATATAGCATAAGCAGTTTTTTAAGATTTAAAGTAGCACATTCATAAAAAATAATGAAAATTACACCTTTTATAAAGAATTTCTTCTTTCCTTTAAATTGGGTGGTTAAATTATTAAACAAAATTGAATAGCTTCTTTTCTCCTATTTATGCGAATAAAAAGCACGAAATGCATTCAATATGTTTTTCACAAGGCCTACAGCACTTATGAAAATCTATTTTCCGCTGATAATTGTAATATTGCTGTTGCATTTCAGATTGTTATTATAGTCCAATTTTAATAGTATAATTTCAAATGTCATTTGCCTAAATGAACTGTGTATTTAATGGTATAATTCTATGCGTAACTTGAGAAACTGAAATCAATAATACGCTAAAATATTTCTTTCATCAATTTCGTAACTATTTTGCATTGCATTTAGATCAATATCTGTCCAGATCTATTCTATGAAGTGAGAATACGTAATATAGAATTAAACTTTAAGATGTCATTTTTCAGATGAATGCTAACGTCGATACGTCGATTCTGTATGCCATTTATTGTTCGCAAGTGATCAGTATTTTTTAATAAAAGTTTTATCAGTAACATTTATCAGACTTACAAATGAAGTTTCCAAGATCAATTCTTACTCATTACAATTGAGTATCATGCAAAAAAGGAAGATTCACAGAAATTTCTACACTGCCTTACTTTATGACGATTATAGGTAGGTGGAAAGGATTTTTTTATATTCAGGATCCCAGTATGACTGTCTGTGTGTCTAAAATCTGCAAAAAATAACGGCTGTTGGGATAAAATAGAGCTGTGTGGAACACTTGCACTGTCCTGCATTGTAAGTGAGTTTTCTTGTTAAATAATAATATATGCTTTCTGAATTATTTGTTTGCTAATGATATAACATGCTTTTTAAAATAAAGAAACAGTGTGAGATGACGTACCCTCTAAAATCAAGAAGAATAGAAAAAGTTGGCAAAAAAATGAAATTATCTCGCTCTGAGAAATTTATTCAGTCAAATTTTCCAGGTATTTTATATAAATTCCTCTGCTTTACTGGACTGATTGAAAATTCTGGAAAGCTCTTTATATATCATGTAACCGCCACTGCATTTTTCGTTCTAATGACTTTAACCAGTTTAAATATTTGGATTTCTTGCCTCATCATGCTGACATTTCATGAATTTATGATGAGATTTGCAGATCTCATCTGCTATTTGTTAGTTTTCAGTATATATTTCGCAATTCGTTACAGAAGAAAACGTCTAAAGATGGTTATATGGAAATTAAATGGTGCTTATCACCCAACTCATCAGAAAAAAATAAATATCTTCACATTCATAATTTGCTGTATGCCGGCAGTGTACTCAATGTCAATAACACTCACGTGCAACAGGGAACAGACCACAAAATCAAATACATACAACTATGAAGTGAAGAATCCTGTGGCACAAGTATTACTCATAAACGTCATCTATTTTTTTCGTTTCTTTGTTCATCTAGTTTTTACAGATTTGATTGCGCTACTCTTTTGCACACTGTGCCAGGGTTGTTCAGCAGTTATAATCAGCCTGACTGAAGAAATCCAACAGATGCCTCCAGAAACATTTGGATCATTAGAACAGATGGATATACTTGGACGCAAAGCAATGATTGATGCGATTTTGATGAACATCCAAAACATCTTTTCTGTACCATCTCTGTTCATAATTGCTCAGAATTTCCTATCCTGTGCTACAGTGATTGGATGGCATCTTTATTACCACTCCAAAAGTTACCGATCCGATGGCTTGATTGGATCTGTGTGTATTGGGGTCAATTCCTTCGGTTGTCTTGCTGTGGTTCTTTGGTTTGTGGGTGGAATTCCCATTCATTTGCAGAAATTGAAAGACGCATTTTACAGAAAGGAGAGGCAAAGAATTATTTTGCTTCAGAAACAAGGTTTATTACAGATAAGAGGAGAATTATTTGAAAGTTCAGAATTTGCATTCACCGGATGTGACATCATTCCATACAGAAGAAGTACATTTCTAACAATTATTGGAACTTTGTTAACTTACACAGTTCTCGTGGTTAATATGAAAGACTAAGGAAATAGAAAATTAAATGCTACGATGTGCAGACAGTAACTATACTAGAACTATCAACGATTTATTAATATAAATATGTATGAAAGTCACAAAAAATGTCTGAATATTTAATATTAACTCTTAAGAGCGTTGTAAAAAATATCAAACAAACAGAAATATATTAGCACTAAATGCATTAAAATAAGTATTCTGTACAATTAAAAGACAAAATGCACTTTTCTTGGCTTACATTTCAACTATGGAAGGGTTACTTTTGCTACACTCCCTGGATATAAGCTGGACGTAGTTATTCAGAGGGAAGCCAATGTTTCTTCAAGTCAAAATGTCCATGTTTCCATTAGGTGAATTAAAGCGCCAGAGATAAAGAAATCCTCTTTCATATTAATCAGAAAATGTTTATCTTTCAAAAGATCATTACTATTTGAAAAAAACACGTTCTCTATAAAAAGCTATGGGCATTTAAATAATTGTTTACAATCTAGAACATGAAGTCAAAACAGGTAATCAAGTTTGAATTATTTTTAAGTAACGGGACTCTCCAAAATCATTTACAATTGAAAGAGGCATTTCTCAGCATCAAGGAGGTAAACGAAATTTCACTTAAAAATCCCTCCTCCACATATTTTGACTATTTTAAATTTAATTAATTGAAAAAATATTGTTCCACGCCATATTGTTTATTTGTAGCCAATTTTTTTAATATTAGCCTCCGCCAAGACCCTTAGCTTTATTTCTGGGCTCTGTGGACTAGCAACATTACAACCTGAGGCACAAGGGCCATTGAAAAATTTCAGAATATTGCTACGTATCGTTAATAACCACATAGTCGCAAATACCTTTTTTGGACTATTAAAATACTTCGGAAATTGAGATCTTAGTCTAAGTGTCACCGCAACCTGCAGTGGCATTAAAACCTTTGACTGCTTGTGACATTTTTACTACTGGGGTCTAACAACTTCTGCTGAACTTGAACAACTTGAGATGAATTTCTTAGCTGCGAGTCGCGTTCATGGTTATGGGTGTCTAAAATACAAATTTTTAAAAACGTATTTTCTTTTCTTTATGAATAAAATAGTTCCTAGAATTCAGGGAACTGGAGATAAATTAGATGAAAAATGCAACGAAAACACTACGTAATCGGTGTGATCAATCTATTAAGGGTGTCATCAATTTACGATATATCGCAAGGCAAAAAAGACAATCAGAAAATGGACTCCTTGATTTGCTGGAAGCCAAATGGTCCAGAATCGAACCATGGCATGGGAGAGAAAAACCAGACACCACAAGCAAATATGCCCAAGCAGAAGAAACAAGAAGAGAACATTGCAATGTACAACAATTTAGCAACAAAGCAGCCTACTCGGAAATGGTGAAAAGTAAAATAAGCTATCAGTTATCCTATTTTACCCAAAAGAACAGGCAAAGGACACGTCTGTAGCTGTAATTCTCAATAAAGATCTGAAGGTAGAAGAAACACCAGCAAATGTAAAAATGGTGAAAAAAAAAGAAGAATGGACTAGCATCATTTGAGACAAAACAGACAGGGAAAAAATATTAACATCAATTGAAAAAAATGAAACCTTGAAACAATCAATCGAACACAAATTATTGGGTAAAAGATATAATAGTATAATTCTTTATGATTTTTCAAATGAAACCAGCTTAGAGGACATACTCTCAGTCCTCCAACGAGATTAAACGGCGATTCTAGATGACAGGACGAAAAGAAGGTACTGACCACTAGATAATGCAGGCTCCCGGACCAACTCTCGAAAAATTAAAAAAATTAAATTAAATCCCAATTAACTGGAACTTAATAACGGTAAAAGAGTTTTACCATGTGAAGAAGTGCAGCATATGTCAAGCCTTCGGATACGCTGCAAAGAACTGTAAAGACATAAGACCATTCTGTGAATCATGCGGAAAAAGTCACGCAACTCACACATACCGAAACACACAGTCCTGCTGTATCAACTACACAGAAAATAACAGATTAAAAGGGACACAATTCAATATTCATTTCAAGGCAACTGATCCAAACTGCCGCAGCTACCAGCGTGGAATTAAAAGTACCAGACAACAAGAGATTATTAAGCAACAACAAAGCACTGCGAACCAAAATACTAGCCAAGACACCACCAAACAAATGTACAATAGTCAAAAACCTCCGCTTCTTAATTTTCATTAGAACACCGACCGAAACAAACAAAAAAAATTATATTCTTATAAATGGTCCTCCAAGGACGACTTAGTAAAAATTTAAACTCATAAACTATAATCTATATAGTATAATTCTTTCTATCTTTATCTAGATTTATTAATTAATTCCTTTGCCTTTTTGGCATTTCATTGATACCAAAAATTTTTTATATACTATTTGAATATACATTTTATTTTTCAAATACATATTTGATTTTTTTATTTAATATATTTATTTTTTTATTTTATCTTTCTCTACTTTTCTATTTTATTTATTTATCATTGTTTATTCATTTTTATATATATATGACCATTATTTTCATAGTATTTAGTAATTTATTTAATTTTTCTGTTAAAATTATAGTTATTTATCTTAAATTATTAAAAATTATTAAAAATTATTAAAATTAAATTATTAAAATAAAATTAAATTATTTAAAATTATTTAAAAGTCATGTAAAATTATGTTCAAAAATAATCAACTAGATGGATAAGGAAGAACCAGTGGACTGAAGCAAGTCGGCGTGAGGAGCTTGATGCTTTTGGGGTTCAGACAATACGTTTCCATCCGAAACTAGAATGAAATTATGTCTTGATTTCAGGTACGGGGGCATATTGTGGTGACAAAGTGGGAAACCAACTCCAAAATGCACATTTTTTAATACAGCTTTTTTCACAAAACATTACAGGAAAATTTCTAATGGTGCATCGTTCCAAAATTAATTATTGCATTACAAGTGATCTGATGCGAAACGGATTAGAGTTGCTTCAATTTTGTACATCAAATTGTGTTGCACTAAGGTACAATTTACAGTAGTGATGGTTAGTAAAAAAACTATTTTAGTTGCATAACTGCATCCAATAAGTTCATTTATAAAACCTGCAATTATTTTAATTTAATGTAATTTCAAAATCTTGTGTAAGATGCTGCTTGGTTTTCAATTGTAAACACACATTGAATATTTTTTGTCAACTCTTCACAAGATTCTTTGTTTACCGTTTTTAGGTAAAACGGGGCGAAATGCTGCAGTTTATTATAATGCCACAGAAATAAATATTTCTTAGTATTTTTAAACCTCAATATGTTATCAGAACGGAAAATTACTATGAGGCAAATAGGTTAAATATTTTCATGGTATTCGGCAACAATGGTATTTTGTTCTAGATCAAGGTTATCAAAACAAAAAATGACTGTTCTAGCGAAGAGACACATTTAAAAATCAAATATATCCTTCATAGAAAAATTATCTTTTTATGTTTTGAATAAAAAAATGTTTTCATTTAGATTTTAAATAGCTTGTTATAGACCAACTACTCAATTAGATTTCCAAATTATGAAGAAATTATTTCCAAATTGTGAATTGTGCATGTTGCCTGGGGCACGCTAAATCTGACGTCGTGATTCAAACGTACTCCCGCTGGTGTGGTGCGAAGAGAGGGGTGCCAAGGTAAGGTGTCGTCCTCGTCATCTGACCGCGGTTCAGAATTACGAGATCCGTCCCACAATAGCCCTCGTATTGCTTCTAAACGGAACGTTAACATAACTAAACCGAGAGTAATTCAGATACAATATTCGAACTAAACAAGATGGTACATTGCATCATTTTCATTACATTTCCATATTAACAATCATTATACAAATTAAGAAACTTCTAACAAAGTTTGGTGAATCCATCCTTATAGTTTCAGAAGCATTCTCTAATGGCGTCATCATTTGACTGTAAGTTGTCTTGTGCTATGCTGAAACTCCAAGTTTCAATGAATAACCACTGCGCATTTGACATGTGAACATGAATTAACTCCACTGGAATGAATAGTTATGTAGTCTTCTTTCCAATAGTTTTAGTCCTTTTGGGGAAGGAGAGGGGAGGTACTTACAGAATTTTATTTCAAAATCATATAATATTTATACCTTTAAACTTTTTGATAACAAATAAACGCAAAAGACTAAATCTGGAATTCTAAACTCAATAGAATGTTTCTGTCATACTCGAATGTTCTTTTATGTGAAATTATAAACGTTTAGAGGTAAGGAAGACACTATTTAGAAAGAAAGTCAGTTTTACAAACTGCTTTTATAGAGAACAGTTATTTTATTATTCCTAGTCTTTTAAAACATTCAGCTGTTTAAATTGTACCTTTATTTTCAATATCTCGAAAGTTCTTTATCATTTGCTTTATACGATAGCCAGATACAGAAGTTACAGCTGTTGTAAGTCATAAACAGAAATCACTGCACTTCATTGTTTCAATTTGATGTCCGTTTTTTATGGAACCATTTTATTGCATTGCAAAAAGATGTTCTTAATAGCATATTGTCAAATCTACTGGAATTTTTCTTTAGATTTAACCTGTTCCTCAGTTTTGTAATTTATTAGCTATTCATTTTGAAACAAATATAATGACTCATCTTTGGAAAAACGAAACTGTATTTTCTGAAAAAAGATAGATTTTGAATTAAAAAGATAAAAAATGTGCAGCTTCGGAGAAAAGAATAAAGACTTGATTTTCTAAATCACGAAATAGAAAGTTGTACTCTTACTTTTCTCTATAATTAATACACGCATCATGATTAGTTTGCTGCATACATTCAAAGTAATGATATCGTTTTAGCTTTTCCAAGTAAATCAACAGTCTACAGTTTCTCCATTACGAGATCATCAATGGACAAACTGCTAGCACAACATGCTCCAAAATGTTTATTTTGATTTAATGAAGATGAGTATCATCGATCGTCAAGTTTTTCATCTTGCACGCAATCAGTATGCAAGGTTTGTCACTAGGGGCACTGCTGCTGTTTAATATGAGAATATGACTTCTGCATACAAAATATTTCAGCAAAACAAAATACCAAATAACTGTGCGAGAGACGTTTCAAATTCGATATACGAAACTGCCAACAGATTCGAAGTTAATAAAATCTTGGATGCATAAAAATTTAGAAACAGTTACTATCGAAAAAGGGAAATACAAACCATATGTTAGGCATTTTGAGAGTGACTCATAATGCACAAAGGAGCTACCCCCGACCTGCCGAAGCGCGAGGGGTCAAGTGAAGACAGCAGTGGGAAATTGAGGTCAGAGTCCTAACAGCCCTCACCCGCCACGTCCCAACCCCTCCCGAAGGAGGTACGTCCTGTCATCAGAGTGGAGGTAACTCCACTCCACACTATTACTATACCCCCAGGAGAAGCGTATGTGCTCTTATGCTTCTCCTCGGACTCGCTTCGCTCATGTTTACACTCTAAACTTGCCACAACTCCACATATAGCTCCCAGCTAAACTATAAATATATGCAATAAAGAAGAAGAAATCAAAATAAAAACTATATTTTCGGTCCTATTTATAAATTTATCGTGCTGCCATCTATGGATAATAATGCTTAATATTTTTATAATTTACAAATTTCAGTTTATGATTTAAAATACAATAAAACTTCGAAATTCTAACCATGTCACTTTCAAAACGGATTAATTGCAAGAAGAATGATATCAAGATGATATGAATAGGATTTAAATTAAGCTCAATACTAAACGTTTTATAAAAACATAAAAGATGTAGGCATGTATTTTCATTTGTAGAGATTAGATATATACTGTCAACAAAAAAGCCTAAATTCTCGAAATCATTTCTGAAACTAAATGGTCTGTCCGTCGAACACCTGCTACCGTAAAATCGGGTTTCTTTACATTCCTGGAGGTAACTTTCATCAGTATAATTTTTTGTTGAAAATAGAAATAGAGACTAACTGATTACGGGTACGGGATTGGGATTTTCTTCTCATCTCTGGGCACAACGAGTACGTTGATGAGAAGCCTCCGTATAAATAAGCGGCTTCTCGCTCCCAGATGTGGGTAAAATATTGGTGGTGTGGCTAGTTCGCCAGGATTCCGTGCAAGGTTTTTTTTTCTCACTAGCCAGCCTTTGCTATTCTTAAATTATCTACTGTACATGTAAGTATGTTTGGCCATTCTACTGTTATTTATCGCTACAGAAAGTATGTTTAAGCATCTTATTGTTCTTCTAAATAACATTTTTAAGAGTATGTATATGTTGTTTGAATTGTTATTCCTTGAACCCTGTTAGCATATTTATAGAAGTGTGCGTGTTTAAGTAGTTTACCCCCTTTTTTATTTCTGTCAGCTTTTTATTGTTTTCTTCTCTTATTATTTTATTTTATTTTTTAAAATTTGATCTTCCATTTTAATATGCCACCCTATTCTAGAAAACATATTTAACCAGTGTGTGTTGTTTTTGTATTTGTTTATATTTGTATATTTGGACTCTTTTTTCTCTCTTATGCTAGTTTTTGTATTTGTATTTATTTGTATATTTGGATTCTTTTTTCCGTCTTATGCTACCTTTGCTAGTTAACACCTCGTATGTAAGATTCGAACTGATAGCTATAAGCTCCTTCATTCCCATCCATTAATGGTACAATTTATCAAAAGAAAATATTGTGCAATGCTAGTTCAGCAACAATTTTGCTGTTGCTTTTTCCAAAATTTGCATACTTTAAAAATAATTCCGCCCATTTAAATTTTATTTCAAATAATATTTAAATATTTCTTCGCCTTTTTTTCCTCATAGTTATTTTTAAAAAATAGAACCACCCCAGGCCTCCCCCTTCCCGCTCACATCCATCCCAAACTGATCTGGAGCGATAAACCCTCTAGGAATGGGGATGTTAAGTGGCGTAGTAGTAGTAGGAACCATCTCCAAAGAAGGGTCGTAACCGCGTTAAAGAAGGATAGTTGCATGAGACGCTTGTGATGGGGCTTTTATGCGGTAGACTTCTGTGCCCGATTTTTCGTCGCGGCGGCCAGTCTTTCAGATTCACCGGGCGGCCAAGTGGCCAGGGAGGGATGTTCATGTTTGAATTCTCTTCTCTTAGTAACACTGACTAGTGAATCTCATTCCTTAAATGTATGTAACATTCATTAAGGAGGTTACAGAAGGAAGAAAACATTGAGTCATTTTTTCAACGAAAATTTTAGTGCTGAAAAATCTGTCTCTGGTGAAGAAAGTACAGCATTTCGGAAAGTAAGTGCATTTAAATGTGAAAGAAATAAATCTAGTATTCATTTTGTTGCTTTGAATGCCAATTATATTTGTTAGTTAAGTTGTAATTAATTTTTTTTTCTGACATGGGGTAACTTCGCACAGGAAAAGAGGGTTTCTTTGCACCGTGGAAATTTGAGGTACAAAGCAACCCCAGATGGTTTTTAAATTTTTTTGTATTAAATAATAATAAGAACAATGTTTTCGTAGCTTCAGACATGCCCAAGATGTATAAAATTAAGTTAGGGACTTGTAAGTATATGGATTTCTCTCCAGAGACCCTAGAAACTTGCTTTGATACTATTTAACAAGGCTGGTGTACTCTTAAAGAGGTAGAAACTTTTTCTGGTAACCCAAGCGAACAGTTTGTTATAAAGGAAAGCTACTTCATATAAGGAAACCTGGAAATCCCCTGGTTTTCTCCAAGGAGAAGGAAAAAAATACATTACAACTTGCGTAATCCATTTCAGTGATTTCCTGTCAATAGTGTAGATTTTAAAATGATAATAAACGCATATCTTACTGAAAAGATACTGTAATAGATAGATATATTAATAAAACATCAGACAATAACTGGATGAAACGATTTCTACAACGCCATACTGATTCGACCTAATACAATGGCTTAAAATTGCTAATTATAACTAGGTATTTATAAGATTTATTTTTCTTGTATATTTGCACGCAGGTTTTCAATAAATGTGCCTAGCATTGTACACAGTGAGTTTGTTATTGAAATATAGTGAAAAAATAACTAGTGCAAAGAATCCCCACCTATGAAATAACTTAGCGCCAAAATTTCGAAAAATTATGATTTATAATCAAATTACTGTCTGATACCAAATTTTGCTGCAAAACGTTTCTCTAGTAATCACTCAACGAGCAAAGAATCAGAAAAGCCTTTTGTTTAGAGAAATGCATGCAACTAATCTCAAAATTCTTTCCGAAGTCATGAGAGCAGCGCAAAATAAGTAATTTTACCGTATCTGTAATCTATCGAAAATATCTAAATTTGCGAGTGCCACACATTATTTAACTTTAAACAGATACTTACGGAGATCTGCGAATATTCTATGACAATGTCCGCACATGCGCAGAAATGAAATATTTGCAAAACGCTGTCTGTACCTGATTCAATGTCACTTCAGTGTATTGTATAAAACACTTATCGAAATTAAATTGAAGTATGATATTCATAACATTTAAAAATTACAGATATTCTGTTCTCCACGGATGTATTAGAAGCATTTGCGATCAAGAAAAATTTTTCTTAAGTTAACTTTACGAGGAAAAAATGTGTCACCGTATTCTGTTGTTAATATATATGATTTTAATGGTCTTAAGCCGGCAACAATCACTACAGTGCGTGTCAAAAGTTTAAGCACAGCAATAATCTATAACAGAATTGTCCAAAGATGTCTGTAACGCTGGGCGGAGCTTAAAATAACCACACCCCATTTACATGCGGCCCTTTTGTCTGCGTCATTATTGAACGAGCGAATAGGATGATTGTATAAGAATATTACCTCAGCTTTCAACACTGGAAGAGAAACACGCAATTAAATATTTTTTTAAACAATGAAAACGGATTGAACTGCGTTTCAACAATGAACAGAATTGTTGTAAATTATGCCAAAAATTATTTTTATGTATAATGCTGGGTGGAGCTTAAAATAACCCGCCCATTTTGTCTACGTCATTGAACGAGCAAATCGGATGATTGTATAAGACCTCGTTATACCTCAGCTTTCAACAATTAAAGACAAACACGCAATAAAATATTTGTTTACACAATGAAATTGGATTGAATTGCGTTTCGACAATGAAAAGTATTGTTGTAAATTATGTCAAAAAATGTGTATGAGATTTTGTATTACAGCTCTCGTGAGTAAATCTGTTACAATCAGTTCTGAGATATGGTCTGCAGGCTAAAAGCCTGTCTTAGACGGGCACAAATTTTCTAGTTTTAAAATAAAGCTTTAAACATCCACTTTATTTCAACATATTGTTTATATGTATACAAAAACGCAATTTTAAAATCACATTAAAACATTATTAACTTTAAAGCTTTATTTTTAATCAAAGGTTTTACGAATAGAACGAAAACTGCTGTGTCAAAAGTTTAAGCACAAAACTGCTTTTATGTAAATTAATGAAATCACACAAGCAGTTGAGGACGTCTATGATATCTAGGTTTATTAGAAGAACCTGACTGTTGTTTTGACGTTAGTTCAAAATAGCTAGGTCTAAAGAATTTTCGTATGAGGAAGCATCAAAACTCTGGATTATGGGAGCAAAACAAAAGTCAATTTCTCTGAAATTGCAGCTGTTTTATAGAAGTGGAAACGTAGAATTTATTAAATATTCGCTCGTGGTAAAAACTTCAAAAGAAAATTTCATTCTGAAAGGTCACGAATGACCAGAACCTCTTACGCCTGGCGAATGAGAAACTTGGCTTCAACTGGGAATTATTGTCTTTCAAAAATTAAAAATATCATTTGAGGACAAATATTGCAAAAAAAACTATTCGTAGAAGAATTTTAGAATCTTGGATGCATGAAAAAGCGTAGGAGGCTCGATTACCTTGCTTGGAACCACACCATAAATAGGCTCGATTACAGTGGGTCAGGAAGAACAAATAATTTGGTGATATGTGGCTTAATGTCTCATTCGACGATGAAAAAATGGAATTTGGACCGTCGTGATGGGTTTGCATGCTGTTGACATGATTTTTGCAAAGAACCAACTAACATGTTTAGTAGACAACATAGTGGTGGTTCTCTGTTGGTATGGGGGGGGATTTTTTTCAATAGGCAGATATCCCCCAGCCTTTCTTAGTGGTCGGCAAAATTCTGAAAAGTAACAAGAGACACTTGCCAATCATTTACTTCCTTTGGGGGAAATTTAAGGTAGAACAGATTGGACTTTTCAACCTGACAAAGCTTCAATCCATGCCTTCAAATCAACGTCACAATGGCTTAGATCCTACATAGTGTTGGTTTTGAACTTGCTATCCCCAAATTTTTATTTTTGTCCCATAGAAAACGTGTGGGGAATTCTCACAAGTTCAGTTCATTAAAATGGTAAGCTGTATTCTTCAGTTGAAGAATTGAGACCGACCATTGAGGATGCTTGATTTGAACTTAAGCCAGAACATAAGCGTTGTCGATGGAAAAACGTGTATTTAACCTAATTCAATCTAAAAGAGCAATAATCAAGTATCGACATTTTATTTTTACTCGACTGTCAAAAATAAATGTTTCTTGTGCTTAAACTTTTGAAACACCTATTTTTGTGTTTTTTCTTGATTCGATGGTTAAAAATAAAGTTTAAAACATGATTGTATCAAAAATAATTTTAATTCTAAAGTTTTTTGCATACAATAACACTGATTTAAAGTAGAGTGAATATTTAGATTTTAAAATTATGATTCTCCTTAAACCTTTGACACGCTCTGTAACGCGCTTCTGCGTTTCCTTATTGAAGTGACAAAAATTCTACAAATTTGCAGTTAAGTTCAGTAGAGGAATGTAATTCAGGTTAATAGGCAAACAAGTACATCCCAAAAGGGTTAATTAATGCAAAAATTCTTCTGCAGCGGTCTTCTGGTGCCAAAGTCAAGGGTTCAAGAGATAATTTCACCAAAAATGTGACATTTGCACGTCCTCGAGCGCAGTAAATTCGTCAGAGTTAAGCTTCCTCTCTCTAGTAGTGAACATTGGAAGTTTGCAGAGAGAGTGGTCAGTGGCGAATCCAAGGGGGTGCTATGGTGCTGAAGCCCCCTCCCCAGAGCTAAACAAGAATTTTTTGATTTTATTTAAAATCACTTCATCAGTTTGTTCATAGTCTTTTTATAAAATAATAGTAATAATTAAAGAAAAACGTGACATCATTTCTTTTTGGCTTCACAGGCTCGATAATTTTCCCACTTTGATAGTCATTCCACTGAGTACTTATGGCGTTGGGACGGTCGAAAACATTTTTTGGATACTTATTTCATTGGGTTTTTTATTAAATTATCGAAAGTGTTGCAGTGTTCTTTATTATTGTCATTGCCAGGTAAGTAAAGTCAAAGTTAAAGTGTTTTGGCTTACATAAACCATCAAGTTTGACATTCGTCATGACGACGATACAAAGTTTTTATGACCTCAGCCTCCCCGGACCAAATCCTGGATTCGCCACTGAGGGTGGTGACTCATGTGTCGACCTCGTAAAGGATTTCTATATGGTCGCTATTCAGAAAAAAGGGGTGAACATTAAATTTGGGCATGCAAGATATATAAATGTAAAAACTTTTTATTTTCCGAATACGCACTCACTCGGCTGAGAAGTTGCGCACCGTTACGCTCACGAACACTACTTTTCAGTATTTTTCGAGAACTAATTGTCATAGAGTAACACTTTTTTAAAAAATTGTACGAAAAAATAGCACTTTTTAATGATACATATGATTTTCCAACAAACGCATTCCGTTCAAAACATATTTCATTTTAATTACGATTTTGAAGGCAATTGTTTTTTCAAATTTAATTTTTACCACTTTTTATCAATAACGACCACATAGAAACCATTTGAAATTGTAGAAAACACTTTTTGAATAGGATTTTTTTCTTGCTCCTCGTATTTGGACTGGTAGTAAAGTACTTACAGGCATTTTTCATTATCTTGTTTTTTTAAAAAAAGGTTGAATTTTCTGAAAAACTAATGCAGATATCGATCTGAAAATTTTATGGGATATTTTCTCCTGCATAACACACACTTTAGCGGAATTGAAAAATTTTCGCTCAAATTTTTTAAAAATTAAAAGTACTTTTCTAAATTTAGGTATTTTTTAATTAACTGCTGACCTAATTAAGCTATCTTAACGTTCTACAGCTCATTTGATAGACTTTTTTTATACTTACAATTTTTAATACATTTTCCCTCTCAGATTATTAGCCTTTTATTTAATCGCGGAAACCCTATTTCAAGCTTTCCCATCTCTCATCCGGTACGATACTAATCTTCGTGATATAGTGGCATGTTTTAGATGGCCAACCCAACAACTTAAAGCAATAAATGCTGTTACTAATTTTTTTTTCCATTTCAAAGTAAATTTGTATAACTGTCTGCAATGTTACGTTCTTATTAACGAAGTGTACATAAAAAAAAAACATCGTCAAAGCGAGTCGGTGTCACGATTTTGATGAATCTTCACACTCACGTTTTGTTTTTAGATCTCTCAGAGTTCAAAATAGACATATTTGGAATTAAGTCTGTCCGTGTGTATGTGAACACGATAACTCAAAAACACAATGAGCTAATTGAATGAAATTAGGCACTTTCAACATACTTGAAATCGTAGATCTTTATCTAATTGGATCACATTCCTCTACGAGAAGCTTTTGTAAAATACATACTCAGTTTCCTAAAGGCAAAACGCTCGATGTTTATGAAGAGGTTTTCAACATAGTCATTCAAAGAAAATATTGTTTATGAAAATATCACAAATATATGTTTTTAGTTTTCCATGTGCGTTGAATTAAATCATTATTAAAAATTTTTATTAAAGGTGAATTATAATTAAATGACTACAATTAAAACAAATTTTAAAAATATTTTGGTAATCAGAGGAAAATATCTTTGCAACCGAATTGCCATCATTAAATATATAATTTTTTAAAAATTTTAACATAGCAAAAGGAAACAGATATTGATTTTGGAAGCTATCATCTAAAAACATCAAAATTACAACATTTAAAATCAACAGTGACAAACTATAAGTGTAAAAGTTAATTTTGGATGCTTTTAGAATATTTTTATTAATTCCAGTCGAGAAAGTTTGGTTGCATGACACATAAGCATAATCATTTTTGGCTACGCGTTATAACTGACTTTCTTATATAGAAGTACTAAGACGAAGGATATGCACTCTTGATTCTTCATCTTTCTTTGTTTCTCCTCATATAATGTGAATAATATTCAAAAACGATGAATAACAATCGTCATTCGAGGTCAGTGTCATTACCTAATTATTTGAATGAAATTGAAAAATAACTGAAATTTAGCTTGGACTAATATCACTCGTCTAAATCTCATCTCATAAGATTTTAAATCGAAGACTGTACATTTGTTATCCGGTAAGTTATTTTTTTCTTAAAATCAAACAAAGGTTAGACTTTAACAAAGGCGAGTTTTACTAGATTTCTTAAACCCAACTAGTAGCAACTAAGCATTACTGGTAGTCAATGAATTGCTGAAAGCAAAATGTTTGTTTCGGAATAAATTTTGTTATTTATAAACGTAATAAAAAATTTCACTCCAGGAATTATATCATATGAGCAAATTTATAATATGTAGTTTTTGTACAGTTTGTCAAAAAAATAGATCAGTAAGTTTTTCCAGAAGAAACAAAAATTGGCAGAAGGAAAGAGAAAGAAGCAGACAAATCTGGGTTTTATTTTTAATTTTCAAGGCAATTTAAAGTCGTAATTGTCTGAAAAATTAATGAATTGTTTATATCACATCACTCATTATTATAATTGCATTTGTTAAAAACATAGATGGACTCTTTTTAATATTTTTTATTGTAAATTGGAAAAAATGAGAGATTACTGATTGCTTTCTAGTTTGTCAATATACCCAAATACACCTTAAATTTGATTTGACACCGGCTCATAAACATCTTTAACTTTGATTTGACAAATTGATCGAAATCGAGCCAAATGTTTTCGAGAGCTATTCTGATGAGTAAAAGCAGAGATCGCAGTGGATCTAGTGGATGTACGAGGCATTAGTAAAACAGACGAAGCTTGTAAAAAATATTAATATATTATGAAGCAGCTCGCTTCAAGTCATTTTAAAGTAAAAACATTTACAAACAACCACACCTCTCTGAGCAGTACACCTGACTCAGACCAAAAGCATTTTCCAAGGAAGTGGATACCAAGCGCATAATACAATATAAATAACATGAAAACACATTTACATATCATTACACAAACTACGATTTATGGAAATAACTCGTTGTACTAGAGCTACAAGAAGTCGATCTGACACTTCGTTATCACAGGGAGTAGGAGATTCCTATCATATTCTAAGTATTCTTACGATGATCTTAAAATTATTCTTATGATCATAAATGTGAATTTGTTAAAACTTCTATTATAATATTAAACTGAAGTTTCCGTTGATGGTTCAAGTTAAATTTCTTCATTGTTTATTTCTATCTTGCTTTCAACATCCTCAGGAATTTGGATAGGACGTAGTTATGCATTCGGGAAACAGCTATCATTTTATGGATTATATGTTCACTATTGGGAATTGTATCTAAGCGTATGTAATTTGCTATGCAAAATTAAATCAATTCCAACTTCTGCATTGTTTTGCGAGAACAATTATAATTTAACACATATTTTTGTTTATTTCGTTGGGGTTTTTTGCATTGGTGCCCAATTATGATTCCATTCACCTGAAGCAATGCTAGACGTTTTGGTTATTTTAAAAAAGATGAAAACAAGATGGCTGTTGTTTATTAAAATTTATTTGGCTTCCAACACCTAACAGTGATTTCGATTGGCTTGGTTTAATTTAGTTTGATTAACGTCCAGTTTTGAAGGTTCACGAGAGCTATTTTGGGTAGCGATTTGTAATTCTAGACCATAGTCACATGCCGCGAATGACACTTTAGGCCCATCATCTGAACTTCCACTTCCAATCCACGACAGCATAAGGGCATTTGACACATGGCGGCAGAATTAACGCACATAAGGTCCACATACACGGCAGATCTTACGTAAATAAAACGACGGCGAGCCTCTACCACCAGGCTACCACGATACAAAATTAACGCCAATAAAAAAATCTCCATATATAGAAGATTGAATGAACGACTTCAAAAACTGTTTTAGTCACTTTGAAAAAGGATTCACAACAATACTCATTGATTCAAACGATAGTAAATAACGATCTGAATCAGCGAATTGCAAACTGTGTTGCTTATTTTTTCACTGTCTTTTTTAAAACATATTTATAATAATTATTACCACTTTTTAATCGTCTAATCCATCATTTGGTTTATTCAATGTAAATCAATATCATACAAAGAAAGCCAAAAAATAAAGATAAACTCAGAGGTAATCGAAAAAAAGGAATCTATTATAGTCCATTTTTTGAGGGGTCAAGGACTATATTCGAAATGGATTCAAAATAATAATTGGGAAATTTTTCTGTAAGAAGCTTACATTACGCCAAACATAGCTTCTCTTAGCCCGAAATTTCCCGAAACAAAAGACAAAGGAGATCTGTATATCAAAAAGCATAATTTTAAAAGAGGAAAAACAAAACACAAACATCAGAACGCTAATAAGATTGATTAAAAATATCAGCCATCTGGCTTTTTTAAAGTTAGCCATCATAAATAAAAACTTACCCCATGCCCATAGTTGAGAAAAAAGAGAAAAATGCCCCTACGTAATCACAAACCCACGCTAATTTTCTTTTAAAAGGAGGTACGTATTATCAAATTATTAAAGAAACACTAGTCACATAGCGCCATCTATATTCGAAAAAACAAAAGAAGTAAAAACAGGACTTTTGGGGGGGAATGGAATCATTTAGACATATTAATAGAAAAAAGCCCTTAGTTTCCATCTATGCCTCAATGAATGTGATTTTTTTAGATTGTATATTCTAGACTGCTTTCAAGGGTAAGATTTTTAATGCCGTGAATATTAAAGGGGAAATGGCTGTCGTTGAGAGTCTTTAAAAAAACAATGGAAGCCATTAAAAAATCATTTCTATTGTTGCATATTTTTTTTAATTCTGTTAGCTTGATTAAAAATTACGTTTCTAAAAACTCTAGAA
Source organism: Araneus ventricosus (assembly GCA_013235015.1). Lineage (NCBI taxonomy): Eukaryota > Metazoa > Arthropoda > Arachnida > Araneae > Araneidae > Araneus > Araneus ventricosus. Next base: position 1,473 of record BGPR01020729.1, on the reverse strand, counting down.
TCTATATTTGAATGATAATCACAAAGATTTTTACACTTGAAATTAAATTAAGCTATTTTATCATACAGGTCAATCAAAATTTTTTGCTAAGTAATTTCAATTTTAATATCTACAAAGGTACCTTTATTTTGATGAGATTTCGTTTTATTAAGTTTAAGTTTTTTTGGATAACAATTAATAACGAAATATAAGTTGTCAAAATGTAAAATAAGCAAATCATCTATGTATATGTATCCGTAAATTAGATTATTCCTAATAATTTTATCCTCAAAAAAGTGCAAGAAGATATTGGCTAGTGAACTGGAGAATGTAACACCCATCGGAATTCCTGAAATCTGTTTAAAATAATGAATACCATTAAAAGATAGTTTTCTTTAATGCTGAAATTACAAATTTTTAACCAGACAGTTTTCTTAATAATAGAGTAGTTAAGAAACTCATTGTACATAAAAAGGCAAACTTCCATTAATTTATCATGTGGCAGATTAGTAGTGGCTTGGTTTATTCAACATGTAGCTAATAAAAATGTATCTTATTGAAACCGTTAGAAGAGAGATCATCTGTTAAAAAAACATGTGGATGAGATCAAAAGAACAAGTTGTGTTTTGTACCATGGAGCTCCCCCCTCCCCCCCTCCAGCTATATTGCAACTAAAGGCATTCGAACTTTTCAAAAGGTCTTCGCACACAAATGTTATATATGGAAAAAAACTACTTTTACTTTTTTCAACGAAAAACTGCAGATGGTTAGTTTTTTTTATGGAGAATAAATATCTCGTTCATTTCACTAAGAAACTGTTATATTTAAAAGTTGGACGGGTTTTTTTACTCACCATTTTATTCTGAAATATTAATTCATTTAAATTGATGTAAGAAATCGAGCCTCACACATACAAAGTTGACTTCTTTTGTTTGACATCGGAAAAGTAAAAAGCTATTTTCCTAACCACTTACCAAACCGTAGCAAACTAAACCATTTATTCTCATTACTTCATCTTTATCACGATAACTCGAAACGAATTCAAATTATAATGATTAACAACAAATTCATTTTTTTGTTAACACTTTCGCTTATGAATTTGATGACTTTCACATCTCATAACTATGTGCAGTTTGTATTGCTACTTGAGTGTTTCCTGCTTGCATAAGAACCTGTGAAGTAATTGAAACTCTTTTGTGTTTAAATGTCTAAACAAAATTTTTTTTCTTTGACCAATGAAATTTAAATATCTTTAGTTTTCATTTTTTTTCTTTCCATACGGAAAAAGATCTTATAAAGAATGTAGAAACAGCTTTTGTATTAATAAAAATTATTTTAACGATTTCCCTGCCATTTTTGTAGACCACTATAAGTTCTGTTTCAACATCTTCTGGAGAAATTTCTTACATTGATTTGAAGAATTTTCATAATTAATTACAGATAAATGTTACAGGGTGTCCAACAAAGGACTCCCTCATTTTAAAATTAAATAAC
>BGPR01020728.1:0-27503 GCA_013235015.1 Araneus ventricosus | reverse complement strand
ATTTTTAAGTCTGACCTGTTGATCAAATAACATGAAAAAGGCTAGAATATCCAATGGAAAAAAACCTCTTTTCAAATAACAGATCCTCTCTGCGTATAATCCCAGAACTCTGAGAGCGTAATACATATTCTTCAAGATTCAGATGCAAACTTGATGTTAAACCGACCTTTCAAAACCAGATGATGGATCTCTTAGATTTTCAAAACTTTCTTTTTTTTTAAGGAATAAAAAAGAATCCCAGTGATATAGTAGTTGTACCCTACAATAGATGAGGGCTCACAAAGGAATAATATTTCTCTTTTTACGAATTAAATGTAATAATGCGAATGTCAAAATATGTAAAGGTCTTATTTTTGATTCAGCATAACTACTACAGCTTTTATGTAGAAATCTTCGATTAAGAAATAAACTGAAATTGGAAAGAAAATATGCATCATCACTTATCACTGAATCGTTTAAAAGCAACATTTGTAAATATACTAGCTGTGTGGTCCGGCGTTGCACGAATTATCACGAATAATAGGATATTCCCGGGCGGAGAGAAGTGAGGCCACGTGTGACCTTGGGATCCGTATATTTTCATATGCCCCGCCTCCATTTTTCTCTACAATCAACGAATATTGTCACTTACTTTCCCTAACAAACGCTACGAAATTAAACACTTTAATACAAAAAAGAAAGAAAAAAAGCATGAAAGCGATTTTTTCCATTGTTAATAAATTCACAAACAAAGAACCTCGTTCAAAAAGAAATACCAACTTCCGTTAAATAAATAAAAAAATGCAACACCGGATGCGAAAACTAATAATGGGGGGGGGAAGAATCCGTCGTGAATGAATTCACCATGCCGCCAATAGATGACAGCACGTCAATTCATTCATTTTGACGTTTTTAATTAATATCTTTTTAGCTAATTACAATTTCGGAATTTAAATAGTCGAAATGGATTCCTTGGATTATTTTCCATCTTTTGGTACTTACGGCTAGTTACAGGATTCAGTGGTTCGTGAGAAGATAGAAGTACTAGATGCATATGTTTGTTTGCCTTGGAATTTTAATGGGATAGATATTTTTATTTTTGAAAATAATTTATTAATTTTGAATATTTTATTAATTTTCATAATGTTTTTAATATTAATTGTTTTTCTTGGTATTTTTGAAAATCGAAATTACTTTAATGAAAAGAATTTAATCAGTCAGTTTATGAATCCTGAATCTATGAATCTTTATTAGCTTTCTACATTTCCAGAAAACATGGAATACTTCACGCTCAGAAGGTTCATAAATATCTATTTGATGAGAAAACACATACGAAAACATCAATACACAGACAAACAATTCGTTACAGGCAGTTTCACTTTGTTATAGAGCTCATATGTCTGTGCTGAGAAGAAAAATACATAACAACCAATTAAGGAACTTTACGTCATTACAGTTTATTGCGGTATAATTTCCTTAATTTCAATTCATCATTCCCTAAAAACCTCCAATAACGTCTACTTTTTACTCTATATTTACCCATTCAATGCTTATTTTATATTCTAGATCTGCTAGTAAAATTAAAATATATCCAAAAATATTATAATTTTAAAACATAGTCATGTCTATTATTTGGCTGCTTACAATTAGCTTCATCTGTATGACAATATGATCAGTAATTTTTTTTAAACTTTTGTTAAGCATCCATACCTTAAAAGATGGAAGAAGCTGATAACCAATTTGAACTCAAAAATTTTGAAATTGCCCTCAAATAGGAAATTGATTGCACATCGAGTATGTCAAGTCTAATTAGTAATGGATCTCTTAGATATCTTATAGTTTTATAACAACATAATATACGAAAAATAATGATATTTTAGCATTCAATGACAACAAATATTTAGGAAAAAAGATAAAACAAATGAGTTTTTATTCAACTTTCTCATATAAACTTTTAACCTGTATACCGTTCCTTGAATAACTCCACAATGTTTGTGAGTTTTTTTCATAATAGTTTTCTCTCTCTTGCGTTTTCCTCTGTAGTTTCGTCTTTCAAAAGTTAACACTATTGCTTAGCAACGGATTCGGAAACCCTCCGCGCTTTTGCGAATGCGCCGGGCAGAGTTATTTTCATCAAAATAGGGGGAAGTGAAGAATGGAAGGGCGATGTTTACATTTTACTGAGCGTGATCTAACAAAGAAATCCGGAAATCCGCTCATATGACTCATTGCCTGACACCCCTTTCCGGTGTAAAATCGTCCAAAAGTGGTAGTCTCGGAATCCGTTGCTGAACAGTAATTTCTTCCCTTTCAGTGGCTTTAAAGCGAAGTAATCGATTCTATTATTTCCTTTGTTATCAGTATTGGCTTTATAATAAAGTCGAATTGTCATCAAAAGTATATAAATGGGTGGAGGGGATTTTAGATTGAAAAATTTTACTCAAATTTTAAAGAAATTGAAGACTTTTTTCAAACTTTACTTTTTTAAATTTTCTCCTGACCTAATTAAGCCATCTTAACGTTCAATAGCTTATTTTATAGGGTATTTTAATACCTGTTTAAACTTTCCCCCCATATTTACAACCTTTTACTTAAATGCGAAATACCGATGTTTTAACTTTCCGTCCCCTTCTCTTTTACCTTAACTAGTCCAATATCCAGCTGCGTGATATAGTGATTATGTTTCGGATGACCAATCCAACAACTTAAAGCAATAAAAATGCATTATTGCTCTGTATAAATGTATGTAAATTTTGTATTATTTTCCATATCAAAATACAATTCGATTAGGCTATTAATCCACCAGATCAAACTCTACTGTATATCTTATAAATTATTTTCAATTTTCAGAATAAATTCCCTATTTTCTTCTAATTACTCTATTAAAACCAAAGATGATCTGGAATCTGAAATAATATCGGTTGTAGCTATTTGCCTTCTTTCACAATAAATAACTGCTTCTTTGATGCGATAAAAATCGTTGCTTCATTGTTTAGCAACGTTGTTATAATAAAACGTTAGTTATTTAGTTTTTGTCATTTAGTTATACATACACACCTGCTATATAATACGTAGTTGAGTCGTGACATACAAATTTCCTTTAAATGTAAGTACTAGTCATAACTAACAGATCAAACAGATTAGACAAAAAATAAAAATAGATTTCCATATGAACAATTTTATTCATTATGAACGAATGTATGCACTTATCTCCTCTTTTCACTTGAAACCTCAATCTCATTCAATATCGGATTCCATACTTATTAAAGCAAGTCGTGTTTCAGCTGGAATGCTTCGCTATACTTTCATTACATGCATTCTTCATTACTAAAATTGTAGCATATCAGAAAATGATAATTTCTAAGTCTTTTCTCATTTTCTGGTACGATAGAGATTAGTTTCACTTTGATGCGAAGAATATTTTCTAAGTAACTGAGTGCCGTAGTGTTTAATGAGAGACTGACTAAACCGCACTCAAAGTATAATTTCTTAAAGAAAATACCACAGCATCGCGGTAATTTCCAAGCTTCTCAAATAATTTCGAATATTTATGCCGACTGTTTAATTTCCTCAGAGATATAAATTTGCATGCTCTTAATGTAAATAGAATGGCAAGCTGAGATGATTTCTACGTTTGATGATGAAAATTAAAACCTCATATACTGATGTTATAGGCAGAAACCAGATTTTTTTTATCTTGCTGCTAAAAAGAAAATATGAATAAATAATTCAAAAATTTGAAATATCTGATTAAATCATTACATTTGAAAGAAAAGTATATTTTTTCTCAGAAAATCTTCAAACAGATTTCAAAAGTTATTTTTTGCCTACGGATCATAAAAGGACGGGAGACATAAAATGTTATAAAATCCTCGTTATATAGATTTAAAATTCTATGCAGATCTTTGTCGTTGGAAATGCATATAAGTTTTTGAATTAAAAAATATTCATACTCTATTTCAAGTTTTTTATTTATAAACTATTTTATAAAAAAAATTGACATATTAAAAGATATCCGCGATAATATTTTTACTAGTTATATGTCAAACTAGTTAAAATGTATAATCTATCTATTTAAATTTTTTTAATCTAAAATTTAAAGCAAAACTATTTTTATTCAAAAAATGTACCACATTATTTTAAGTAGCTTTATTTCATCGATTTACAAGCTTTTCATTATCACTATTATAAGAAGTCAAGACTGTTGGGCAAAAAATCTAGACATTTCCTTTTGACATCCTGCACTTAATGTATTGTTTGTCTGTTTAAACTATCCGTATGTAGTGGAATAAACTGTACTAATCAGGTGCTGTGTATCGTTCTCAACACACATCCCTGGCAAAAATTCACAGCAAAGCTTTTTTAATTTCTAGCGCGTCCTGAAATAGAAAAATGGGCCGTAGAATTGTCCTGGTGGAACTAGGCTGTCGATAACCTAAGTCACAGTCTTGGCTTCGAGAGCGGAGGTCTCAGGCTCGAGATCGATTTCACATCCACCGTGTACGCAGTCCTTATGCAAGTCAAATCAAATGGGATCAAACATCTCCAAGTTGATGAGATGAGGTTCAAGCGTCGTCTGAACATGGTTCAAAATAGCGAAATCTGAGAAAAAGGTGATGCTGTCAGTTTAAGTTAAGGATGAAGATGTGATATATTCTTTTAGAACTTTCAGAAACTCCTCTTTTTCGGGTGAGTCAAAATTTCTCAATATCGAAGTATCAGTGAATCGTTTCTTCTCGCCAATAGATGTGGCAATTATAGCAATCTACATTTACCCAATTGTAGATTGCTATTCCATTTTGAATGAAATACTGCAAAGGGAAGTCTGTTGATCTAACTGTCGGTATACTTCCTTGTGAAGACGGTAACTGAGAAAAGCAACATGTTAGATAGATAAAATTTGTCAGATGGTTATTATTACTAAAATTATAGATCTATGAGAAATTCTTGGCTGAATCCGTTGATGGATATACAGACTGTCTGTTTGTCTATTCGTATGTATGTGATACCGATAGCTCAAAAACGAGAAAGGCAAGTTAAATGAAATTTATTATGGAGGCTGAAAACCAAAATAATACATCTATATCTAATTTTGGATTCAAACTGTCAAAGGGAAAAGGCTTGATATGCACTTTTTATTCCCTTCCATATGACGAAGCTAAACACTCAACGCGTCATTTTGTAGAAGTATACAAGAATCGCGAGAAGAACATATTAGCTGGTTAACTACACACACATTTCAAACTTAACGTCACAATTTTCTTTAAAAAGAAATGATTACTTTCCATAAGATTTCTTCATAGCAGTCATTCTTTTTTTAAGAAAAACTGCAATGATCTACTATGATATGATGCCTTTTTATATACGTTATAAATTATGTGGAATTTCATCAAAATGGATATTTTCGAACGATTAAAATTTTTTGCAATTTACAATTGTTATAAAAGCAAATTTTAAAAATCTGACATTCTTCTATAAGGTAGGGAAGCCAAAAGTGGCCAGTGTTCCGAATGTATCCCCCCAAAAGTAGTCTTAATTTCATTTTTAATCACAGCATGGTGCTACTGCATTGTAAATCATGTATCTGCAGTGCACGTGACTGAATTTAAAGAGATAATCTCGATCGGCCTCCATGGTATGCAGTGATTTCACTTTTGAGGAGTAGTCGTTCTAATTTCTAGGTAAGAAGATATTTTAATTTACATGTGTTTAAATTTTTAGAACTTTGAGTTGTGATACGTTTTCTGAAAGCTTATTTCTTTCTCTTTAACCACATTTACTTCAATTCTAATAAACTTATCATATTAATAGTTTTAAGTCGTGCAAAATGCGACCATGTGTAAGTCCCCAAGGTGGCCCGTGTTCGTGCCACCTTAGGAAACAAATATGGAAAGCAATGTAGCAAGGGCAATTTTCAAAATTTCTACTGAAATATCTAAAAACATTTATTACCATTTATTGTTAAATTTATAACAATAAAAGTTATATTTTTTATTTAATTATTGAATGGTGTTATAGTTTTATTTGTCTATCAGAAAAATCTCATGTAATCTAAAAGAAACTTTTGTTAATTCTTAGCCTAGTTATTGTTATAGGTAAGTATAAATATAAAGTATTGAACATTGTAATACTCTTCTAGAAGTAAAAATAGTTTTCCGAGTACTTTTTTCACATTTTATAAGTGCAATATATGGACCACCTTTTTTTTGGAACACTATGCGCCAAAGATGGCCCACCAGTTACAATTTTTAAATTGCATTATAGAAATAATAAAATTTTATTTGCAAAGAAAATTATACTTGATATGTGTAGGAGATAAGTGTAAAATGATACAAAAAAACCAGCCACAGACATCTAACCAGAAAATTATGAAAAATCCTCAGACCTTAAGTATGACCACCTTTGGCTCACCTACCTTAACACAATGCTGAATATATTTGCAGTTATATCTTTCTTATAGGCATAAATTTTTATTTCTATTTAATTCTACTCTTTCTCGTTATGTCTTGTATTCATAATTTGTATTAAATTTGACGCACACTGGTCTCATGTAAAATTAATATTTAAGCGTCTAGTTCAGAAATATAATAACAAGCAAATGCTTTTCTGCAAGCCATTTACACAGCGATTTGCAGTGAAGTAGCTTTTACTCTTATTTTCTTGTTTTAACACTAAAGTTTAATTATGTACGAATAACGTGCAATATTCTTTCTTCATACGACAGATTTTCAAAGTATCAAACTTTTAAACTTTAAAAGTCGAGGCGTATAAAATCTATCATGCACTGGATTGAAAAATAAAGAAATGCATTTAACTGTCTTTTAAGTGAAATCCAAGATTCTTCCAGATTAAAAAAAAAACTGTTTATATAGCACGCAAGATAGCTAGGAAAAGTCTTCGAGAACTCTGGAAAATAAAACTGTTTAGCGACGTCAAAGAGCTTTAAAAATGTTGCCGAAAACATTTTCAGCTTCACAGAACGTAATGTGACATTAATATGACACCCTTATCTTGTCTCCTGCACGTGCTTTTCAATTTTTTCCGGCCTTCGCGCCATGCAGAAATTGAATTTAATTAACGCTGACTGCTCGTCGTCTCACAGAGTTTTTATCTTCCGAAACGAGTTGATGCAAGAACTTGGTGATGGTTTTTCCCCTTCATTGCCTTTTCGGCATTGTTGGAAGTAATGAATTTTTCTCGGTGTGTTCAACACTCCGCACTTAGTTTCCCCAAGTTAAAGGCAGATGCAACTTAATTTTAAGCGATAGAAGTTTTGTTTACTTTTAGGTTGCTGTCCGGAATATTATGTTTTGTCAAGAAGTTATGAACATTTGTTGTTCTAAGAGAGAATAATGGAATTACGACTGAAAGTTATTTTCAAACTACAGAGTGTCCAAAAAGTATCTTTATGCTTTAAAAAATTATTATATAAGGTTTGCCCAAATGAAAAGGAGACTAAAAGTATATGTAAAGAAATTTTGATAACAATATTCTAATTATGCTTCATGTGGAACAGAACAACTATAAATAATCGCCATTGACATTGATACACTGATCCCAGCGCGTAGGAAGGGAGTGGATGTCTTCAGTGTTAAAACCGCTGGGTCAAGCAAACACCCATTCTCGCTGTCTTCTTATTCTCTGACAGACGCTTGGGCACCCACTGTGCACAAACTTTGCCATAACCAAGCTTTTTGTGGATTATGTGATGCACAGTTCCTTTGTTTATCGACAGTTCAACCGCAATTTCACGTGCGGTGATCCGCCGAAATCATGGCACTGTTGGTCACATTGCCCTTGTTGTTTTCGTTTCCCGCCTCATAACGCTGACAGCACCGGAATATGGTGCACCTTGCGAGACACTGTTCTCCGTACACCTCTTTCATCCTGCGATAAATTTTTGAAGCATGCACCCACTCTGCGGGAAGAATTGGATAACTGCTCTTTGTGCTGACTTGGAGGAATCCATCATGCAACGAACTGCGGAAACAAATATCCAGAAACGAGGATATAGACGCGAAGCCGTTGACTACGCAGGTGCAACTGGGAATACCACCACACCATCTATCGGCTAGCACATTAACTCACTAGGATTTGATACAACGCCTATACAGCTAAGATCTCCTTTTCATTTGACTACATCTTATAAAAAAACCAAGCAAAGACATTCGCTTGCAGTTTTTTATATTAGATAACAAAAAGTGTCAATTTTTTTTCATTCACTATGTTTAGAACATTTCAAAGTGCATATCCTTAGTTCAACACAATAGGAGCTTCAGAAAGGGTGATCAGATTTCTGTTGTGGCAAAACACCACTTGTCATCATCAATCTGTTATGCCGTTCATAAATTGTCAACTTTAAGGATTTTGATTGTATGTAGTTCTAAATCAGCGCCGTATCTGCATTACGAATTTAACCTCTTCGCCCGTGGGTGTATATATGTACCATCAGCACTGCAAAATATCATAAACAAATAATTCAGGGACAAAAGGGTTAAATTCGATATATTACGCAACAACTCTCCTGCGGTGAAGCACATGGAAACGAGAATGACAGTATCAAAGGCCTGTTGTCATTTAGTATTCATTTTATTAAAAAAACTTTGAATCTTTATTTTATGGATTGAAAAACGTTAGTGTCTATGATGGTTGGTTTTTAATATAATTTTTTAAAAAAAATGTAAACCCTTTCTGACACCTTGTATTAGTAATTCAAAAGGAAGTGTTAGGACCATTACCCTGTAGTTTCATTTACGTATTCAACAAATATTAGTTCATAATAAGACATTCAGTATCAAATATATAGTTCGACTGGAGAATTAATTAAAACATTTATTTCCTTTTTAAATTTGCCGTATATATATATAGAGAGAGAGAGAGAAGAGGATCTGAAAATGTTTGGAATTTTTTTATTTATTGAGTAATTTAATTGTTGTTTTAAAGCGTTAATTTAAATATTTTATATGTATTTGATTTAGCTACAGTCTACAAATTTTGTTCTGGAATTTTTTTCAAAAATGGAGCAAGGTTATGAAATATTCGTGGAAATTTCAGAAAAAGCATTTTCAAATAGTGCACAAAAAGTTAAATCAAACTAAAATTAGCATTTTATAGAATTGTATAGAAAGTAGAAATTTTGCATGTTTACGTTATTTATAAAATTTTATTTTATTTTAAATTTTCAGACATGATTTGATGCAACTTCACATTGTAGATGTGGTTTTATGTTCTATATGTACTGCCATTACTATACAATACCACATTTCTTCCATCTAAGTTCATATCCTATCAGTTTGGTATGGGTGTGATTGGTAAAATCAAAAACGATTAATTTTTAAACACTTTTACTTTTTAAGGAGAGTTGGAACCCTAAGTCCGTTAACCCTAACCCTGTAACTTCGAAGTAGCATTTCTCAAAATCTGTTATAGATTCATGTTTGAAATTTTTATACAAGTAAAGTACATCTTTCTCATTATACTAAAATGAGTTTCCTTTTAATTCAAAAATGTATTTTTTACAAATTTTTTTGTGTCAAAACAAAAAATGTTAAATTGGCCATTTCTATCTACATTTTCTCAAAATCTGTCATAGATACATGTTTCAAATTTTTTATAGAAGTAAAGCACACCTTTCTCATTGTACTGAAATGAGCTTTTGGTTAAATTTTAATTTTTTATAAATTGACAAAATATTTAATTAGACATAGCGAAATTTTACCCTATTTTGACACCAAAAAATTGTAAAAAATAAAGTTTTCAGTTTTCTTTTAAAATCTCATTTAAGTATAATTAGAAAAGTGTATTTTACTTCCATAAAAAGTTTCAAACATGTCTCTATAACAGATTTTGAGAAAAAGTACATCGAAATGGCCAATTTTACATTTTTTGTTTTGACACAAAAAATTTGTAAAAAATAATATTTTTAATTTTTTTAAAATCAATTCTATATAATGAGAAAGATGTATTTTACTTGTATAAAAATTTCAAACATGAATCTATAATAGATTTTGAGGAAAGGTACATCGAAGTAACAGGGTTAGGGTTAAATGACTTAGGGTTCCAACACCCCTTAACTTCTTTCATCTTTGTAATGATAGAATTTGGTAATCGATTTTTCACTCACTTCCTATGTACAAAAATTTTGAAATTTCGTACACTTGTGTGATCTCGATAAAAATACACTATTTTCAGAATTTAACTGTCAGTCAATGGATTCCTATAATTACATTTTAAATCCGTAAACGTTGTTCCGCCTGGTAGCAACTAACTTTTGAAAAAAATTGATTTCAATCCACAATATTTAAAATAATGAATTATAATATTATATGAAACTGAAAAGTTGAAATTAATTAAAATAAAATTATTTCACTTCTTAGTACACTCAGAAAAGTGTTTTTTAAAAGAGTTTTCCTTAAATTTATTTGGGGAGTGATTTTTTCTTAAAAATTGCGGGGAAAAAATTAATTTTGGCATTTTTTATTTCCACTGAAAGAGTGCTAAAACGCACAAAAAAAGTTTTAACGAACTTTTATTTAACTTGACTTCTCTCACATATGTAAAGAACGAATATCATCTATTTTTCAGTCACTTCCTGATGTGTTAGGGTTTTCCAGGTTTGTACACATGTTTATTCTCGATGATAACATATTATTTTTAGATTTTCGGAACTTACTTATCATTTAATTGATTCTTTTAATCAATTTTTCCCTGTGAATAACACTAGCGAATTTTAGAGAAAATTTATTACTATGTTCTATCAATATTTATAATTATTTGTTATAAATTAAAGACTAAAATGTAGAATGTAATCGCTATAAAGAAATCTACTTTTTAGGCTGTGTGTTTCTAATAATTGCTTTTATCATCGCATTTCAAATCAAATTCTTTTTCATAGATTGCTACATTCATTCTTTATTAATCTTTATATTCATTCTTTATTAATTCTTTATTAATGAAAACTCTTTTAAAACACACTTTTCTGAGTGTACTAAGAAGTGTAATAATTTTATTTTAATAATTTTCTACTTTTTAGTCTCATATAATATTATAATTCCTTATCTTAAATATTGTGGATTTAATATAATTTTCATTGATTGATATAGATAGAGGATTATTACATGAAAAGGTGTCTTTAGAAAGGTTTTCCGAAAGAAAAGTATGAAAATCTAGTTCCAAATATACAGTCTCCGAATAGAAAATATTCTGGTTTGACAGGCTTTCGAGAAAAATTTAATAGGATTAAATAAATCTAAAAAGTCAAAGTACATATGAGAAGAGTATTAAACTAGAAAAAAGGCTATAGTGCAAAATATGAAAGATTAAAAGTAAATGAGATGAAATTCTTCCATTTACAGGCTAACAGGATTCTAAAATTAGCAATTTAAACCTATCAAAAATATCCTCTAGATTTCAAGAAAAAGAAGTTACTTAAAAGAATGGGAAATAATGCAACTCCTACGTAAACTGTAGAAGCATATTTTTAAGAATATCATAAAAAATCTTAAGGATATAACATGGAAATTTTTAAATTCATTTAGCATTCAAATATAGGGAATGAAAATATACACGTTGTATAACACAGCGAAAAGAAAAATATGTAATACATACTCATTCAGAAAAAATTGTTGATAAAGGGATTTACCACAGCAAAAAACAGAAACTAAAAAAATAATTTCAATAATTATAAAATTTCTAAAACCAATGCCATATTCAAGAAGGAAATGCTAATTAAAAATTCTAGACTAAGTCGTAATATTTGAATGACATCATTGAAGCAGTTGTTCTGTTCTGATCAGGTTACATTTCATTATGAACGGCATCATGTTTCCTACCTTAACTCAAGTTCTTGGACACTTGATCATATTGTGTTTCAATTATTCAACGAATGACATATTGACTTGAATCCTTGTAGAGGAAAACGCTCTCTGCTCTCTTTTACGAACAAAATTTCTTCCCTTTCCTATCTTTTTGGGTGCGTAGAAACATTTTTATCACTTAATAGACAGATTTAATAGTGATTCCATCCTGCCAATGAATTTACCAAGTACTGAAGACGAACACGTATGGAATACGTAGAAAAACTTCCTTATTTCGCTGGTTATTTGGCTGTTCTGTTCTACATATTTCCAATACGGGTCTTATATCAACCATTTCATAAATATTTGTTCTTATGCAAAACCTCCTGAATTTCTCGTACTAGTATATGTGTAGATGACTGATTCTTTATCGAAAGAATTCCTAGAACTCTATTTGACTAAGTTTTTATTGAATGCAGATTGGTCTTGGCTTGATGAATTGCTTCCTTGATTGGTATTAGCTCAACTAGGGAAACCGAGTTAGGATCGCTTATTTTGCGATTCCGTTTGCAGTAATTTTTCTTCCGTCAAGAAACGCACAAAAATCTGCCCCGTGCATTTGCATGCTTTGGAGGCACCTACAAAAAACTATTACTCTTCAGGTACAGAAAGATCAGTTATGTGAAAGTTTTCTTCAGAAAATTCAGATGACGCTGGATGAATTGCCGAAAATTTGTTTGCTGTTAAATTGAGGGAAGCCGCTATTGAGAAGAAGATCTAAGCTTCCTCGGCTTGGAGTTTCAAGTACAATGGTAGAAACCTCTTAATACTTTGTGATGCTGCTTTGGGAGTCGTTCTGTGTGCTCTAGTTATATACAATTGAAATATCCTTAGAATGGAAGACAATTGCCTGATCATTCGAGATGTTATATAAAAGGCCCAGATTACTGTCACGTGACTTAGTAATTTTTCAATTTTTCTGGGTCCTTCCTTCCTTCCTTCATTCCATGGCTTATCATTCTTTCAGTGAACATCCTCCGGATGGAAGGCATTTTCTTTCCACTCGAGATATTGTATCAGTGACCTACACCAGGGGTCGGCAACCTGCGGCTCTTTTAATGCAAAGTTGCGGCTCTCCAGTTCCATACGAAAAAATTAATAATTTACTATCAATACCCTTAAAAAATAAGAAAATATATTTTTAAGTACCTAATTTCTCAATAGCTTCTATTTTCATAATCGTTAATTACAAATCGCTACGCTTAACATGACCGTAATGAGATAAATTTGAACTATTGTTTTATTCTTAGAGATGAGACTCCGTGAACATGTTTATCTTTCAGCCAATTGCATTCCATTTCCTTTTCACCCAAACAGCCCCCTTCTGGAGTCTAGACAACAAGTCAGTCATCTTCGGATAGCGCGGTCGACGTTACGTTGCATGTGTGTTAATTTAATGGCTTGTGGTTTCTGCGTGTCTATTCGTTTGTTTCAAGAAGAATACGATTTAGAAGCGAATTATCTTCTCAAAGGTATGTACGCGTATAATATAATAAAATCAGTAACATAATTGGATTACATATCTGAGGATTGTGTTAACGAAGTAATAATGGTAAATAAATTGTTTGCCGTTTTAGATAGCTAAGTAAAATTTTAAAAAATCATTTTTTCAGCTCCGCCGCCAGCATGGCATCTGGTAAAAAAAAAGAGAAGGACTGACGAAGAAAACTGAGAATTCAATCAGGATTGGACGGAGTCGTTTGCATTCATATGCAACACAGATGGCCTTCCGACTTGTCTCATTTGCTACGAAAAACTCGCACACAATAAGAAGTCAAATTTGGAGAGACACTTCACCACAAAACACACACAGTTTGCTGGTAAATATCCAACCGATGACGCACGAAAAAAAACTGTTGAAGAGCTCCGAAAAAATAACAACAGTCAGGTTCCATGCTAAGTAACTGGGCGCAATCTTCCAACAATGTTAATCTGGCAAGCTTTGCAGTATCATTAGAAATTGCAAAAAAGGAAAACCATTCACAGATGGTGAGTACATCAAAGATTGTTTTATACGTGTATCTGAAGAACAGTTTCGTGATTTTAAAAACAAAGCAGAAATCATGAAAAATATCAAAGATTTGCTATTATCTGCTTAAACAGTACAAGATAGAACTGCTAAAATGTCTTCGAATGTAACACATATGCAAGTGGAAGACATTCAACTGGCTTCTGTCTTATCACTCGCTATAGAAGAGTCTTTCGACATAAACGATTACCCTTTCGGTCAGGTATATGTCGTCCCAAGGTCCAAAAGAAGAACTGCTAGGATTGCTATCGCTCTCAGGGCAAACTCGTGGAGAAGATATAGCAAATGCTGTGCAAAAATGCCTGGAAGACAATGGAATTGATATAAATAAAATCGTTTCTATAGCAACTGATGGAGCCAGAAGTATGACAGGAATACATAGAGTGGTAACATCAATTCTTCAGAAGAAAAAATAAACCACGAACGTTTCACTGCGTAATTCATCAAGAAGCGCTTTGTGCCCAAATATTTCCGGCCGAAATAGTTGCGGTCATGAGCTTGGTAATTAAGATTATTAACAGCATCTTGGCAAAAGCACTCTACCATCGCCAGTTTAAAGATTTCCTTGAAGAAATAGATAGGCAGTTTTCTGACCTACTTCTGCACAATAAAGTGCGATGGATTTCCAAAGGTAACGTATTGCAACGTTATGCTTTGTGCTTAAGTGAAATAAAAACATTCCTCAATGAAAAAAGCATTGACCATCCCGAATTGGAAGAAGACAAATGGCTGCAAAAATGTAACTTCATGGTAGATACCACAAGGAAACTAAATGAACTAAATCTAAAACTGCAAGGAAAAGGCAACCCAGCCTACGCCTTGCTTGAAGAAGTAGTTTGTTCGAAAAATATTTCTTCTTTTTGTTGAAGACATGGGGCGGTAAATTACTTCATTTTAAAAATATGAAGAAATATTGCGATGAGACCAATGCAACTATTGGCACTAATTACTTCAGCATAGCTTTAAAAAACATGAAGGATGGATTCGCTGAGAGATTCGAGCAATTCAAAACAAACAAAAGTACTCTCAAGTTCATAGCAAATCCTCTCAACACAAATACAAATGAGATCAACATTGAACCATTTGGAATTGATGCTGGATCGCTTCAAATGCAACTGCTGAATTTGAAAACCAAAGACTTGTGGAGTGGCAAGTTCACAGAACTCAAGAGCAAGATGGAAGAGTTGGAGGCATAAATGCATGCACATCGCGCAGCAGAAGTGGACAGCTCTAAAAGAAATTCCGCGAGTTGAGGCCCTCATGTTTGGCGCATGGTATAGTCTTCCAGAATGCTGCAGTGAGGTGAAGAAGTTGGCATATGGAGTGCTGACGATCTTCGGGTCGACATATTCGTGCGAGCAAGCGTTCTCTTGCATGAATATAATAAAAAGTAAAGTTAGAAGTCAACTAACAAATAAAAATCTAGAGTCGTGCTTTAAACTTAAAACAACAATAAGTTATAAGCCAGATTTAATCAAACTTTTAAAAGGCATGCAAAGCCAATGCTCCCATTGATGTAACTATCTATATTTGTGTTTTTATATGAATAAATATTATTCCGTATTTAAAGCCGTTTATTTTAAATCAAAAATAAAATATATATAAGCAATTACTATAATATTGAAACGAAAATTTTAGTGGCTCTTTACAAACTGGAAAATTTTGTAGATTGTAACTTTTGGCTCTTCCGTTTCAATAGGTTGCCGACCTCTGACCTAGACTTTTGGTCTATAGCTTGTTATTATTTATGTGATTGATATGTACATGATGCATCTCAAGTCCTGCTTTAATCCCAAAGTGCTTCCTGTTCTTATAGAGTTCAACACACCTCCTACCTTACTATTTAACGCGATATGCCTATTTAAATTTTATATTAAGATTTGCACCCTTATATTTTATGCAATTTCATCTTTTGGTTAGCATTTAATTCCACTTCATGTTTGGCTTTTCACCTCGGAGATAAGATAATTAGTAAATTATTGAAGGTAAACTTTAATTAGCCATAAATTATTTTGGACTTTACCATCCACTACATTTAACAAGGTTACTCAGCTGCATGGACCTTGAAGACAACCTTTAATTTGTTTCCTAGTTGCTAGACCTTCATCTCTTTGTATCGCAACTTTTCTGTTTGTCAAAGTGTCCAGTAGGGTTTATGTTACACTCTTCCAACAAGGTTTTGGAACAGTTTTTATTTCTGATATGGTAATAATTCTCTTTCATTCTTGGTCTAATCGAATCAGAATTTAAACAACAAAAAGCTCCTTTGATATCCAAGGCGATAAATATTATATGATGGTAAAAATTTCTGACCACGTTATAAAATCCTTAAGGTTAATAAATGCTTCAGTAACGTATTTTTCTTAACAAAATCCGAATATACTCACATCTTTACGTTATAATACACTCTTTGCCTTAAAAAGTTTTGTAGTACTTTTCTTATTGTAGGAAGAAGGGGAGTTGTTTCGTATGGACTAAAATTTATACGTTCAATTCCTTTTTTTGCGGAATAGTACAACAACTCTATTTTTATAAAGGCTTGGAATGCTTAGAGGAAAAGACATTTATTAAGCAGCGTGTAAAGAAATTCAGGGAACTTTTCGTTTATTATGGACACTATTTCATTATCTATTCCATTAAAACTTTTTACACATTTTACTTTTGATATTACCTTGAGGATTCTTTATATTTCTACGTTTGTGAAATTTAATTCTTTTCTGGCATTGAGTTCGTTGTGTTCTTGTGAATACTATTTCTGGGTAGTTGCTTAATTTGTTTTCAAAGACTCAAGACAATATCATTATTATCCCCAGTTGCTGGATTCCCTGCTCTTCTGAGAATTTTGATGGAGGAATGGAAGATTAAACAAATAATTTTAAATAGTATCCCATAGGGAGAACTAAATTATGAACAAAACTTCCAATAGAATTGACGAAGGGCAAAAAAGTTTCGTTTTTTTAAGTATATGGATTTGACGTGTTTGCTTTATTTTCAGTTGTCTAGAGCTAAAACGTCTTTCGCAGCATTGTCAACATACTTCATAGAAATAAAAATGTCTGGGAAAATTGCTACCGTTATGAAATGTTCTAAAGTTACTTGGAAGTTATGAAAATACTCTAAGCTTCAGTTTTTTCTAAGTAAAAATTGTTTTTTCTCTTATATGGCTAATGTTATGTTAAACCTTCGTACATTAAAACGTGGACAGCAGCTAGTTGTAGAAAAAAAAATGCAACAACGCCTTTAAAGACACTGTCTGACAAAATCAAACATTCTTTCAGATAAAAAAAATAGTTCAGTAAGATGCAAGTCTACTGGGAAATTCCTTAGAGGATTCAAGAAAATAAAACTATTTGGCGAAGTTAGAAGACTTTAAAAATATTGTCGAAAGCATTTTCAACTCCACAATACGTAATGTGACATCCTTATCTTGTCCCCTGCACGTGATTTTTAAAATTTTTTCCAGCCTTCGCGCCATGCAGAAATTGAATTTAATTAACGCTGACTGCTTACCGTCTCACAGGATTCTAACTTCCAAAACAAGTCCATGTAGGAAACTAGGCGATACGGGTTATTTTTTTCTTAAGTCTTGCCCATTTTCTGTTGTTAGAAGAAAGTATTTTCCTCCATATTGCAAACACTCCTCTCTCTCTCTTTCCGTTCCGTCTGGTTAAAGGCAAATGCAACATAGTTTAAAGGATAAAGTTTCGTTTTTTAAAATTTTATTTCAAAGTGGAATGAATTGTTTTCACAGAATGTTTGTAATATTGCTCAAACTTCTTTGACAACACCACAATTAGAATAGAAAGAAAAGTCAATTCCGAACTATTTGTACTTATTACACACTCCTATTTAATTTCACTTCTTTAAGGTTTCTAAA
Source organism: Araneus ventricosus (assembly GCA_013235015.1). Taxonomy (NCBI): domain Eukaryota; kingdom Metazoa; phylum Arthropoda; class Arachnida; order Araneae; family Araneidae; genus Araneus; species Araneus ventricosus. The sequence continues at coordinate 9,763 of BGPR01020728.1, read as the reverse complement.
TATCAATTGTAAAAATTGATTTTTCACTCACTTCCTGATGTGCCAGAGTTCTCAAATTTTGTACACTTGGTACAATATTTTAATATTTTTAGAACTAAATTATTAATTAATCGATTAATTTTGGTTCCATATAAGTGGTATATGAGTGGCGTACAATATTTTAATATTTGTAGAACTAATCGATTAAAAAAATCGATTCTTAATTAATCGATTAATTTTGGTTCCATATGAGTGGCGTAACCTGGTAATGGATTTTATAAATATTTATTCCAAATTTCATAATATTCATTATAATGAATGATATATTAAAGAATGAAAAGCAAAAAATAATTTTTTAAAAGTTATATTTTAGTACACTCATAAAAGTGTATTTCTATAAACTGTTTTAAATATGGAATTATTTCAAATTACGAAAAGAATTTACATGTTTCTGCAGAATGTTCGTGACACTGTTTCAATTTGCTTGAAGAGTCAATAATTAGTATAGGAAGAAAAAATGGTTCCAAATTATTAATATTTATTTCTGCAACTCCTTCATTTGCTTTCTTTTCAGATATTGGGCTTTATAATAAAACTTCTGCGTTTTCAAAATGTTTATTTGGACTGGTCCGTAATTCATGTAATTATGTAAATAATTTCATTCATGATACTCAAAGGGATACATTTCTTCAAAGAGAATCTCTGAAATGTTTCGAGTGTCTTTTGCTTCTTGTGAATTAACAGAGCATCCGGTGTTGATCGGGGTTTTTTTTACCTATCCAAATCCTTGCGAAAGACAGGAATTGAAACGCTGTTATGTAAAAATCAAAGTGTTTATTAACATTATTTTATTAACAGAATATTGCTCAAATTCTATTAAAAAATTCGCAAACTAAAAGTATAATAATTTTCTTTCTTTTTATTTTATAGTATACAGTATTTTATCTTTAGTTCGTTGTTAAATAACATTTCTGGACATAATGTTTTTAGGAACCCTGAAAAAAGTGTTTCACGTTAATTAGCCCGTTTGTTAAAAGTTTTTCAATAACTCACCTCCACCCAAACTAGAAGGGAATAAGTTATGACTCTTTTCCCGCTACATTATTCTTAGTTAAACAATAAGAAATGCTTAATAAGTTTCGTGATGACGTCACAAACCGTTATGAACAAACATTCCTACGTGTCTCAGCAGTAGCTATCGTGGTAAGGGATTAATATGAAAAGATTTAATCCCACCTCATTTTTAGTTTGGTTAAAACATGCGAATCACATTTCATGTCAACAGCTTCATTTTTTTCTACATAATTAAACGACTCATTGGAGACAATTATTTTCCTGAGGGTTGGACAAGCAATGCACCGTAACACCATTCCATCACTGCATTTTTTTTATGAGAAATAACAAAAATGGCGAAAACCCCCTTAAAACAGGGCAATTTTTGTCATCCATTGTAGAGCGTCCCGGCACTGCTTATTTTGCGACTGCACAATAGTTTGAATTGGAACACAAAAATCATATTTCATGTTCCTACATAGATAAAATTTGAAATATATTTTTCTATTAGAACTAGAAAATCACCCTTCATGGTATGACTGGTGCAAATTGCCTCTTCATTCGAGAGATTTCCCGTAAAATTTGACGTGTTTAAATAGATATATATGCGAGAGAAATGTTTACTATTGATTGAAAACAAATAAAATAAACACATTTTTATGACAGGAAATATTTTTTTATTTACATATTATTTACATATTTCTTTATTCAAAAAACCTCTTTGTAAACAACATTCAGTGTGCTGCATTCGCTGCTTAACATTTTTATTATAACCATGAAATTCTCAGCTGGTCAAATGTAAGTCAAAAGTTAAAATTTCAAAGGAATACTTTTTCTAAATTCTAATCATAACAAAGTACTTCTCTGCTTGTCAAACATTGCCAAAAAATATTATCAAATTATATCATCACGATTACAATAAATAATCAGATGCAGCGTGGTGTCCAAACTATATCACGCGCATGATATACACTGACGTAATTTACTAATTTTACTAAAAAATGGAAATTAATTTTAAATATATGATTAATATAATTTAAAATTTCTCGGTAACTATTCATCATAGCGAGATAAATTTTATATAAATCGATAGAAAACTTTATTTCACTATTTAAGAGCTATTAAATTTGAAATTAGAACGATAATTACTCTTTTAAATTTAAAATTACTGAAATTTAGGCTCTCTAACAATGAAATAATACTGTTTAACGTCTCGCAGTTCTATGGCGCGAGTTTTATTGTTGGTGAGGTCAGAGCGTTACCTAGAGACAGATCTGGGCTATTATAATAGTAATTGTCTCTCATTAGTTTTGACTTTTATTTAATTAAACACGAGTTACAACAACTACATATTTATTAGGAACCTGAATTGTGATAACAACTCTTAAAATAGCCTATCTATTTAAATAATAATAAGTCCAATACACCGTTAAACAGAACAAACCAAAATAAAATTTTCTATTAAAATAAAATTTATAATTTTTTAAAAACAAAATTACTTCTTAGAATGAATAGAAACTTTTATGAAAGAAAAGGCAAAAGAAATCTTCCAAAACAAAATATAAAATTATTATAACAAGTGCAGAAAGTAAATTTTAAAGAAAACTTTTATGAACTGTATTCCTAAAGTAATAATAATAACACTGAAACGCTTTACGCTCTATATTTAATGTAACAATGTATATAGTGTGATATTTCAAGAAGAATTTCTCAAAATATAGAGAAAATACCTTAAATCCTAATATTGTATTGCTAATTAGGTAACGATGTGTTTTTAAAACAACTTGTATCTGTGGTAATTTAATTGCATTTGCTGCTTCACTTAGATGAAATTCTGTGGCATATTGGCAAAAATAAATTTAATTTTAGTTCCCAAAGGAACCGCATTTGCGAATTTCCTTTCAGGAAATCTTAAAGGTAAATTACGGTCAATTCCCACAAGAAAGTAAATTAAATGTTTACTGTCAATTAATTGGTTAGTATTCATATCAGATATGAACTCTCTAACTGGGAAGTTTGTAATGAATACATTCAAATGTCCTTCTCTTACAGTAACTACTTTAATGTAACTTTTCAGAAAGTGGGAAGAAGATGTAAAATCTAAGTAATCGGTAACATTTGGAGATATTATTAGGAAATACTTAGTAGCATCGTTACCAGGGATACTGATGCAGATGAAACGCCTGACGTTGGAAGTATTTTCTTTAATTTTATTGATAAAATCAGACTTAAAAGTTACAGCGTTTTATAGTTACTATTGAGAAGACTTTCGGGTAAAAAAATATTAAATTCTACACAGTACTGTACTGCCCGATCAGCTGTCACATTAATAGAGTCAATTCATTCGCATGCGATTTTATTATTTGTTATTTGATTAATAAATATGCACACCAGTTTACTATGAACATCTCCATCGACCGAGAGAAGCGAGGTCCTGTTTTAATTCGTTCTTCATTTCATTTGTTTATCTGTAAATTTGTTTATTACGCAGTCATAAGTAAATACGTTGAATTCGAATGAATGTCCTTCGAAGTCATTGAAAACGACGTATGTGTAAGGATTTTTTTTTGTTCCACTTTGAGATGGTGGTCGTTTTAATTGTTTCAATACTTGACCAGTCAATGGCGAATTTGACGCCAGTAAAATATTTTAATCCTTTTTGTAATGGCGAGACACTTAATTATAAATTTGTTAATACTGATAGAAGCAGATTTTGAATTGCAATTTTATGAATAATGACAAAAGCAGAGATTTTTGTAAATTATTCATATTCGAAAAAAAATGACAAAACTTTAAAAGCTGAAATAAAAAGCAGATATCTGAGGGAGCGATGACGCGTCCACGCTTTTACTGTTTACAAAACTACTAGTACCTAAAATAACTTAGTATAATGCAGACTTACAAAATTATTTTCGAATTTTCGCTGTCCTCTCTTTTAACAGTCAGGATTGCTAAGAGGATACTTGGAAAATGTTTTTGTGAGACGCCTTTCTCTTTTCCAATATGACAGAAGCCGAACAACAACGTTTTTTCTCTTCTAAAAGAATATAAAAAATGTAAATACAGAGTAGGATAAAGATAACAGACGCATGCACATCATGTATTCAGTGTAATGTTTAGTTCCATTACTAGTATAATAACCCAGATCTGTCTCTCGGTAACCCTCTGATGTCACCAACAATAAAACTGTTGCCAACAAAAAACACAATCTCACCACTGCGAGACGTTAAACAGCATTATTTCATTGTTGGAACACCTAAATTTCAGCAATTTTAAATTTATAAAAATAATTGTCGTTCTAATTTCAAATTTAATAGCTCTAAAATTGTGAAATAAAATGTACTATCTATTGATATAAAATTTATCTCGCTATGATCAATAGTTCCCGAGAAATTTTAAATTATATTAATCATGTATTTCAAATTAATTTTCGTTTCTTAATAGAAACTAGTAAATCACGTCAGTGGTATATCATGCGCGTGATATTGTTTGGACGCCACCATGCATCTGATTATTTATTGCAATAGTGATGATATAATTTGATAATATTTTTTGGCAAAGTTTGACAAGCATAGAAGTGCTTTGTTTTGAAACTAGATTTTCCATCTATCTAGATTATATCTACTAGATTTTCTAGATTTTTTTAGTCCAAGAGGTTTTTTACATAAAGAAATATGTAAATAAAAATATATAATTCCTGTCATAAAACATATGTTTATTTTATTGTTTTATATCAATGTTAAATATTTCTCTCGCACATATATCTATTCAAACACGTCAAATTTGACGGGAAACCTCTCGAATGAAGAAGCAATTTGCACCCGTCATACCATGATGGGTGATTTTCTAGTATCAAAATAACATGCACAGTTACGACTGTCGTGTTGGCAATGGCATCATACGAATTAACAACAATGAATTACGCTTTGCTTAGAACACATGATATATGACTTCAGGAAGAAACAAACTGTCACACAATAAAGTATCTTCAAAATAAAATTTATGCAGAATAGCTGGTTTCAAAAACCGATATTTCATCTATTTGTATGAAAATGGTATTTTGTTTGATGATTAAACGTGTTTAAATTATTGATCAGAAAGTTTCAATTTATAGAATATATTAGTTAACTCTTAAAAACGAGTGTGATGGATTATAAAAGTTTAAAAAACATATTTAACAGTAAATTCTATATCAATTTTTTGTTATTTGTTTATGCAAAAATAAAGATCCAATCAGAATATTTTACCCAATGTCCGGATTTATTTTTTCAGCCTAAAAGACATATTTAATAAAAACATTTATTGGTTGGTATGCAGTTTATTAACTTGTTAACTGCCTCCAAAATCTAATTAGATGTGTATTGTACTTTGCAGGCCGCATACGCAGATTAAATTCCTTAAAATACTACGCAATTAATTTGATTATCAACCAAAACAAGTAGTAATAATCTCAATAAAATCCTGTCTAAATTGTTTGAATAAAAAACTGTATCATATGCGTTTTGAGGGTAAAGTATGCATGAAACTCAATATCTTCCTTAACGTAGTCAACGGAGCTCTAGAGGTTAAAATATATTGTAGTACAGTTGAGTGATGTATTTCTAGAACAAGATGAAATGAATGATGAAAAAAATTCAAAGCCATAGAAAAAGAGCTGGAGCTACCAACAATATCTAGAAAAAGCGTACTTAAATGAAAGAATTATGCACTTATCTGATTAGGTTAAAATCTAAACAGTTGATTTTTGAGGAAATATTTTTCTGAAATTATCTTGTTATTTAAGTAGAGGATTGCACGCAACACGAACTTGGTACTGCGTAGTTCGTGTGGCTTATATTCAATGTTTTTTTTTCATCAAAAAAAATTTTACCGATCTCTTGTAATACTAAATATTTTAAATCGTAAGAGCATAAAATAATGTGTCTTTATCTGTATATAGAGTATCTTCACTTTTGTTACGAGATTCACAATGAAAATTCATGTTATTATGTAGTACAGTCAACGCTCGTTATAACGACCACACCTTATGAAGACCATTCCATTATAACGACCAGTGATAAAATCCCCAACTGTGTTTCACTATTCACTATGTTATTTTACTTCCGGTATAAATACCGTCCAGTGTCGTCTAATCCCAATACAACGTCCGAATTCAGCGGACACTCTTCCCGGTATTTTTCTAAAAAGAACATGTTTCTGAACGTAAATGACCTTAATTATTGTATTGCCAAGCTTCGTAGATGCAGAGTCTTCAGTGTTACAGTTCAACTTTGACGGGGGGGGGGGGGTACCACTCACCACAGCGTGGAAATTAGAATAGCCTAGAATAAAAAATGTTTCAAGTGCTATTGAGACTTTAAAATGTTTTTTGAAAGGCAAGAAAATACAGAATATTATTATCATCTTTAAATGAAATGGAAAATTATGTTTTGCAAAAATCACATATGCAGAAAAGACCAACAACCATTTCTGATTTTTCTTTAGAAAATAAATGTTTTGTAAGTATATAACACCCTTTATTTTCTACTTTAAAATCTTTTTTAGAAATATATTTTTAATTGATAAAATTTTAATTTTAATACCAAAGATAATAAATAATTTGAGTATTTAGTTGGAATCTCTTTTAAAATCGCCTATTTTTACGGAACTTCTGAGCGTGCATGTGTACATTTTTTAATTATATCCACTATAGCGACCACTCGCTATAAAGACCTCCTGCTGTGGGACGCAGAGGGTCGTTATAACGAGCGTCGACTGCATATGAAAATGCATCTTTAATACTCTTTCCGACGAAACTTCTTTATTTTCAAAAATTCAGAGTCATATCAAAACATACATATTCAACAGATCGTTTTATTTCCCAGCAAACATTTCAAATCAGAGAATCTTTTTATTTCCCTACTAAAATAAAGAAAAAAATGAATTGAAAAAACACCTGGATGTACCCACTGCTGGTTTTTCAACTAATCATTGGTTTTAATCTTAGAAAAGTTTTCAAATAAATAAAAAGACGTACAGATGGGGTTTTTTTTCTATACGAGCATTCTCGATGTTGGTTTGAAGTTTTCGAAATTAAAAAGACTTCTTTGATCTCTAAGAACTGAGTCTTAAATTACGAAAAAGAAAATGTTTTTTGATTGTAAGTATTAGAGCATAATTCTTGGTACTCGTCCTTTTCTTTTAATCTTTTTCCTAAGAAAGATGGGGCTTTTTCGCTGGAAAAAAAGGAAAAATGAGAAAGATTAAAACGCACGCAGTACGCAGAATAAAAAGTAAAACTCATTGCAAATTTACAAACAAGATGGCGGATTAAACGATAAATAAAAGACAAGAAATATTTTTCTTTGAACAAAGAGCTGAATTCTTTTGTTTGAAGTCTTTTACTGCAACCTCAAAATTGCCGGCTCCAGGGATGTACAACCTATGTAGTAGCACAGGGCGCCAATCGCGTAGGGGCGCCAATTCCTAATCATAAATTTGAAAATTCGCGCGCGTTATATGGCTGCCTACTGGAACACAATAGAAAGGAAAGTCAGTGGAATAATGATCTAATAAGTCAATGCTTAATAAGTATAGTTAATAAGTGTAATTAATAAGTATAGTTAATAATTATATTTAATAACTATAATTAATAAGTATAGTTAATAAATATAATTAATAATTATAGTTGATAAGTATAATTAATAAGTATAGTTAATAATTATAGTTAATAAGTATAATTAATAAGTATATTTAATAATTATAATTAAATCTTTTAGCAAATGTACGAATATATAGTATATTCAAGAGGGGGGGGGGGCGCCACAATAATTTCGAACAGGAAGCCTAATACTCTGGAGCAACTCTGAACCTCAAAATTAGTCAAAACTTTTTTCAACTTATTCCTAAAACTTATTCTGAGCAGCTTCTGTAGCCAGATTTAAAATGCTCATAAGCTAAATTTCTGGTCCCATTTTACATTCAAGTTGAGGAAGACTGCAAAAGCACTAAAGCGGAAATCTAAGTCAAGCAAGTTTTAGAAAAAGAACTTTATATATATAAAACACCGCTTTATGCATCCGTATCTAGAATCATTATGAACCTTTACACACTCACTTCCAAAAGTTAAGCACAATTCTTAAGATGGGAAAAATTTGGATTTAATATGAATACTATGGTTCGCAATCAGTAGGGGTGAATCGCACACCAGAAAGGGATGAAGGCGAAAATAGAGTTTGACCCATCTTGTTTCACAGAAAGCTGATAACTAGATGTAACTTTCATCAATGGTTATGTTTGATGTGCGTAATATTTGCATGCATTTTCGTAAACACAGCATAAATATTCGGGAAGATATAAAGGCTTTCTTAAAAAATTCTAAATCCTTCTAATATTTTTTGCTTATAACATGCAGAGTTGTAAACCAAATTGTGCGAAACTTACAGAATTCATGGCAATATGTAAAAGAGGCATTGTATTAAAATTTGAATAAAAACATTTCAATATTACAGGAAATATAAGCATTTGTAGTAAATAATTTTTTACTGCGCATGTGCGAAACGTAGCGTAATTTTTCTTTCATATCCTTAGAGCCAGAGATATAGGGCAACTTATATAAAAATTCCAGTTAAATACCATTAGTGTTCATAAAGATATCGGCATGACAACTTCAGGAATTTCGGTAAGCTCTAAGAGAAGCTAAGAAACCTTCATCATTTTGCTTCTCTTAGAGAATAAAAGCAATTCAGCTCTTGCAATGCCTATATCTTTCTGAATACTAATGGTATTGAACTTGGAATTTTTCTATAAGTTGCCCTATATATCTGACTCTGAAGATGTGAAAAAATATGCTACATTTCGCAAACTCTATTTTTGCCTTCATCCCTATCTGGTGGCCACCTAATTGCCCTCGTGACCGAATCTTAACTGTAAAATGTGAGATACGACGATAGTATGTCCCACGATTCTCCGCAACTGATTGAGAACCATAGTATTCATATTAAATTCAAATTTTTGCCATCTTAAGAATTGTACTTAACTTTTGGAAGTGAGTGTAATTGGTTTAGATAGATATGAAGTGGAAGCAAACCAGACACGACACAGGACGAAGAAAAAACACTCTTAAGTAATAAACCTAAATAGAGAAAATTTTTAAAAGAAATTATAAAAATCAGAAAAGAGAACTTAACCAATAACAAAATAAATAAATAATGATAAATAATAAAAGGAAAACTTAACTAATAAAAGAAAATAAAAAAATAAAAAAGGAACATAAAGTCCTTTTTAATAGTTTTTAAAAAGTCCATGGCATTACCATAAAATCTTTCTGTCTTTATGAATAGTTATTTTATAGTCTGCAGTCATTATTATAAATATTAAGGAATCTAGAAACCATTTTTTTCTCAAAAACACTACCAGATGACACATTTTTTATGGAATCAAAATTTAATTAATTAATTAACAATGAACTCTGAATATTTTAAAATAGTGTATTGTTATTGAGGACATCCAAGCCTACAAAATTTGAGAATTCAAGCATACGAACAATTGCGTGAAAAATTGATTACAATACTCTATCTTTACAAACCTTAAACATACAAAGTTAAATAAAAGTGAGAAAAATTAAACTCATACAGCCTAGCGTTTAATTAAGTGTCAAAGGTAAACTTGCTGCTTAAAAAGATTAATTGTTTCAAAATTTTATATAAAAAAGGATAAATATGAAACTTGGTATTATGTTAAAACAACAAAT
>BGPR01020727.1:0-27505 GCA_013235015.1 Araneus ventricosus | reverse complement strand
CGACATCGACTATACCTATCGTCATGTTGTAGAATGTAATTATGAGGGTAAGTCATTAAGTAAGTCATAAAAGATAAGAAAAACAATTTACCATGATAATAACTCGGAAACAATTTTACTTTTCAACATAATCTCCACCAATGTTGATGCATTTATCCCATCGTTTTATCAGCGCCTCAATTCCAGCTGTATAAAATTCTTTCGGTTGCTGTCTCATCCACAGTAGGACTTCGTGTTGAACGTCGTTGTCATCTGCAAATTGTTTGCTTCCAAGATATTGACCAAACTTAGCCCCCAGTTTATCCCCAAGTGATTTTAATCTGTTTGGTCCACTAAAACAACATCTTGGAGGCAAACACTTTGCAGATGATGACGACGTTCAACACGAAGTCCTATTGTGCATAAGACAGCAACCGAAAGAATTTTATGCAGCTGGAATTGGGTCGCTGATAAAACGATGGGATAAGTGCGTCAACATTGGTGGAGATTATGTTGAAAAATAAAATTGTTTCTAAGTTATTATCATGGTAAATTGTTTTTCTTATCTTTTGTGATTTAGTTAACAATTTACCCTCGTACTTTGGTTTTTTTTAAGTCTTGATAATATTTTGGTGTGCTATGCGTCTCTGAAGTCGAAAGGGTTTTAACTTTTCCCATTAAATCGTTAGTTTCATCACATACACCATCTTATGAACAGACAGTCTTCCTCTGATTCAGATGGAAGATGACTAAATACGCCTTCAATATCTGAATCTCATAATTCTTTTTAGATACCCTCTTCATCCATCGAAACATCCTCTAAAACTTTTTCATTTCTCGATCATAAGTCGAAGGAAGAAAAGATCGTCTAGTGCTGTTTGAAAACATCATAGTTTCACAGAAAAATAGTAAAATAAGAGCGCACGCGGGGTGTTAGCACACCACAAATGGTTCTATAAAACAGAAAAATGCTCAGAATTCGCCGTTTTAATGAGGTACATGCAGGACATGGAGGCAGGTACTGGTGGACCCAACCACTTCAGTTTATGGGGGGCTGACGGCAAATGCATTTTTTCGAGCGTGGGGTGTCGGAACACCCCATGCGAGTCTTCCCGGGTTAAGAATTATTAAGATACTGAAACTTAAATTAATTGCTGTAGTGTGCTTATATAGCTTGAATCATGATTATCTTTATGTTTAGATTGCAAATAAATCATAAATTAGTTTAGCAGAGCCTCTTACTTTTGAATATTTATTTTCCTTCCCGAAACAATTTATAAACTAAAATGCAATGATCAGCTTCAAGATATTAAGTGCTGATCTCAAAAGGTGTAAATGACGCACTATGGAATTCGAGCGCAAGGTCAAAGATAAAACATAATAATTTAAGCATATTTATGTCCTGTTTCGAAGCTAAGCGAGGTCAATTTTGGGGCAGATCTTGTAATTTTTAACAATGGTCAGATAAAGAGGACGACAAATAAGCGATCCTCCTACCTTCCAAACTTTGCTTCCTTACTTTTTTAATTTAAAGAAATACCATAAATATTTTAATGAAAATTGATATTGATGAAAATAAACGATTAAAACACAAAAGAATATCTTCATTGGCACAGAAGCAAGATGGTTGATGGAATATCACATGCATAAAAGGTTAGAAAATAAGAATACTCCGCCATCTACATAAACTTATCCTTGATCTTCCTCTGTATTGCCAGTCCTCTCTGGATAACCTAGAACAAGTTTTGGCGAGTTTTGAGTCGGATTAATAACCAAAATATTATTCGCTAGCCTTAAGTATATTTTTAAAGTAAGGGAAATTTAGAGGAATTAACATATGATTGTTATTGACAATTATACCTTCATTGAAACAAGAAAAAAACTGGTCAAAATATATCTCTCTGTATGTGAAACGTGCTTGGACTCCTTGAAATATCTCTTTATGTTTAGAATAACATCTTATTTTCACTTAACGATCTCCATCAGGAATGTGTTAATTTGGCTCCTTCACACTTATAAGAACTCATATTAGGAAACGGATATTCACATGAATGCGTATACGCAAACGCATTGAGAACAAAAACTCGTGCGTTTTATCACGAACATACTTATCACCTAACATATCACCACAGTATACCACTTTAACACGAATCCACGACGGTTCCCTGTTGGTTGTTTAGGTATAAGTTAATCTTTATTGAAAGAAAGACTTATAAAAATTATAAACTTATATACCTAAATATAAATGTATAATATCAGTTTTTAAAGAAACTGAAAACTTTCGGCATCTAAAAATTGGAGGGCGTTGATGACTTTATAAACAATGGTGATTAATGATGTTAATATTTGGTTTAATGATTAAAGAAAAAGCTAATATTTTTAACAATTATGATTAAACCAATGCGGCCTTCTATAAGACGAGGCAATTTGAAGCCGTTTAATAAGGTGCGAGCACAGATACTTGTAATGTAGTTGGATTAACTAAAATTATAGTTTAAAATAATCTTAAACAATTAAGGCCCACCAAATACTAAAATGAAGAATAAAAATATTTGGTAGAAATATAAAACTGGCATATCATATAAAAACAATAACAGAAGTTTTAGAAGATTTGTGAGAATGCAAAAGAGTTACTATTTTTGGTATATAAGGCGAATGAATTTATGAACAATTCTGATTATACGACTACAAAGAGATACCAAATATGACATTCAAGATCAAAAGAAACGCAAAAACTGTACCACAAACAAACTGCCATTAATAAGGAAATGCTTATAATGTTATATGCCTTTTAATGGAGAAAATGCTTTAAATAAAAATGTATGAGTTTCGGCGACGCTCACTTAAATGCAATTCAGGAAACCACTTTTCCGAAGATAGCAACACTTATAAAGAGCAAAATTTCAATCATGCAATAATATTTTTGAAAAATTGCAAAATAAAGGAATGCATGACAATTACATTATCATTTCCAGTTGTAAATCAAAGCCACATGTTCATATCTCCAGACGAGCCGTAAAGACGAAGTAAATACAAAAGCCGTATTAGAAAAATTATGAATTTTATAAATGAAACAGAAAGCACCAAACGATAAATGCGTATTCAAATATATTATTAACAGATAATTTCTGCCGAATGAATGTTGTAATGTTTAAAATTCAGTATTACCAGTAATTCAGTAATTTTCCTGCGGAAACTGAAGGAAAAAAGCAGTACTGTAAGCATGCTTTTAAAATAAATTTTTTAACTTGCTGAAAAAGGAAGAATGATTGTAGGCATAAAAAATAGCCTACTGATTTACGGTGCTCCACTGAGCAAAAATATTCTGCATAATCCATAATTCGTAGAATACATACTCGTAGTATCCTACGCTCTGAGCGTATCCACTTCAAACGATTTACGTTAGAGACGAAACTGATATTCATGGATTGAATTTGAATATCCAGACGAGGAAGAGATGAGGAGACATAACTAAACTTTTTGCATGGAACCTTCAATCTCGTATTTTTGCATTACATACTTCTCTTTCAATATCCTCAACAAGAAAGAACATGCAAGTAGGAGAGACATCTGGTATCGTTGGCGGAGAAACTTACCTTTGGCATTTTATTAAATTATGTGTTTTATAATGTTATTTTACGCTTGTGTTTTATGGTCACTGAAAATGACCATCAGAACACGAGAGAAAGGAATAGAAACACCCAGAAATATGAAATATTTCTTAACCCTTTATTTCTCGGTATTTTATTTTATGGTGCTTAACCCATCAGAGACGGCGCACTGTTCTGGAGACCATCCCCAGAAGCCGAAATGTTTTTTTGCTTTATAATTACTATTTTTAACAAAAAATCATGTTTAGATTAGAAATCAGTCACTTCGTACAAATAAGATAATTGAACAACATGTGTTCAGGTAGCTACTCAGAATTGTCATGAAAACGACTTTCCGCTCGTCTGTCGAACTTTCTTGTGTGACAAAATACCGTCAGATTTGAATCGCTTATAACTACGAAACCAATAATGCGAAAAAAATGGTTGACCCCACAACGGATAGATAATATCTGTAAGAGTTTGTCGCATAGTATTTGTTTGCCCTCGGGTCACTCATTTTAGTAAGGTGACCAACTTTAGCTCGAACATCCTCTGCAACAAAAGGAGGACATAAATAAATTGATATTAAGAAATATCATAAATAAAAGATTCATTCAAACAATAACACAGAATACATTATGATATCATAAATGCATAAAAAATACATTTGTAGCATAATATGTTCTGCACTTTTTGAGGGTGGACAGAACTCAGAAAAGTAGGACTGTCCTTGCAAAAGGAGGACGGTTGGTCACCTTAATTGATGCACTAAATTGAAACTGATACCAATTTTATGTTTAAACATTTCTAAGATAATTTTTATTTCAAACCAGTCTTATCGCGAAGGCTGCTTTTTCCATATTGACTGATAATTGTAATTCAATATCATAGCACACACTGTGTGCTACCCGTCTTTTTGGCTCGGCAATGCATTGCACACACGGTCTGCAATCCGTCTCGAATGGGTTAAAATCACTACATTAATCGAGCTAATATCTTTGTAATTGGACAGTTTTTCCTGATAGTATTCACATGAATACGAGGAATGCAGTTCCGACAGCTACCAGTAGATGGCAGACGAAGATAAAAATTATTTCTAAAAATTATTAATCAAGGTAATTAAATTATCTAATTTAATTGAAAACGTTTTTTCATCGTTCCTGGTTTTATTCTGCATTAGAAGGTATCTAATGACGCAAAATGAAATTTAAAAATTGCTGATAAGTTAATTGGGTAAATAAAGGGTTAGGATGTGAAAGAAGTTACATTATTACCAGACGTTCAGATAAGAAATATATAAAATTTATTAACTCATTTATAACTGAATTCAGGCCTTATTTACAGTGCATATTACACTTATGATAATATCTTCCTTTTGTGTTCGAAGAATCCATATTTTCAATTCTCGAATCCACCAAGGACTCTACCAGAGTATTATAAAAACTGCCCTGAGCGATACGTACCCATATTCAGATGCATTTATTAAAAGATCTCAATATTAATGGAAATATTAATTTGATATGACATTAATTTACTTTCAATGAATTGGACGAAGAACAGATTATGATGAGATTTTTTATGATGGGGACTGAGAATCATCAATATTAACCCCCGAGAGTTTGTTCATGGAATTGTTTAAAAGGTTAACGGACATTCAGCCGCTCCCAAACCAAATAGTGACACAGAACATGCAAAAACATTGTTGGATGAGTGAGGATACGATTACGCCAGGTATGCTTAAGGTAACAGTAATGTTAAGTATGCTTAACATTACTGTTACGAAAAATCGGCATGTGGGTGTACGTGATTGTAGTCCAACAAGCAGAATGAAAAAATGACTCTTTATTCCACGAATAATTTCAGAAAACAATTTTATAAAAGTAGCACAGATAACAAACTAATCAGCACTTTTATAAATTAAAAAAACATGCAGACTGCAGCTCACTAATAAATATCAATAACAAACCCTTCAATAGATCTCAATGTCTATCAGTTCACTGCGATCAAAGCTCTAAAGGCGATTGAACCCTCTTCTGAATTGCTTGCTTTTTATACATTTAATTATGTGAAGTGACATAGAAATCTTCCCAAGGTTTCCTAAATTACCGTCCCTAGTAGATATTGGACAATAAATTGTCGAGAAGTTTTGATTTGTCGCCAAAGTTGCCAAGTTTGTCGCCAAGATCGTGATTCATTGTCTTGGCTACCAGTAGAAACCACTGTAAAACTTTTTTTCTTGTCAAAAGGTTAGTATGTCAGGGAAACAACTTTACAACATCGTAACAATACATTTCTGAATTTCTGATTTTTATAAATTTAGGATGTTAAATTTGACAGTCAACCAATCCATCAAGTGTTTTTGTTCAACAAATATAACTGTTTAAAGTTAAGGCATTCATTTGTATCTACCTTTTAAACGTACTTGACTCTATTTTATTATTCCTTATTTTCTCTACGGGATTAATTTTCTTTTTGTTTTGCATCCAAGAATTTCTGAATCTGACAGTATTGATTTCCGTTTAAAAGGAGGCACATATAGAATGACAGATTTATAATGGTTTCAGAGCAAAATGCACAGACCTTTTCAAAAATGCAACACGTGAAATTTATATTTTCCAGTACGGTGTTATTATCTCGATACAAACTCTCAGAAGACATATTTCCCTTTCCTCTTTTAAATTTTTAAAACATTTCCTCGATTCTTCGCAGCCATTTTCGATAAAAATTGGATCAAACCTCTCAATACCGAGAAGTGCAACTACGAAACCATATCAAAAAGAAATATAGAGGGAAAAATGGTGATAAAAAAACAAAAAAAACAAGACCATAAAATAAAATCTTTCCTATCGAAGCATTTCTCAAAATGAAAGGAGAAAGGAAGTCAGAATGTTGAATCCAGACCAGCAGAAAAGCAAAACCTAAAATATAACAATAAAATGAAAGGACAGAATGTGCCAAACTCACGGCGAATAGATTTCGAAACGAAATTTTACTTCTATATGCAATCTTCGTGATCGAGCTAAGAAATGTACAAAATAATGGAGATGAGGGAGGTAAGGAACTGAAGGTAGGAAAACGTACGTCGAAGTCAGTGAGGTATCAAAAGAATGCGCGTGAAACGTAAGGCTCGATACCCCAATCAAATGCGACAGGAGAAACCGAACATTGGTAGGATTCCTTCCCTTCCAGAAAAGAATAGTGGTATTGAATGGGAATAATGAGCGGGATGTTCATTGTTTTATGTCGTGTTTTTGTTCACTAATGTTGTTCACTTTGTTTCCTAAATGGTAAGAATGAATGTTCTTCGTTAGCCGCAATTTTCTGGGCTGAAATGCTGTTCCGATAGCGGAAATCTGTTTAAGCTACGACTGCTGATGCCAAAAGAGGACGAGGTGGCGTAGTTGTAAGGTCTCCAGGTAAAGAACCCTGGTAAGGGATCCAGGTTAGAAGCCTGATTACATTAACGATCCAACATGTATGCGAAACTTGAGGACGTTAAATATGATGTCGTGGGGCGAACTTCTTCCCAGTCCAGTTCGAGGATAATAACTGACGACGCGCGAGCTCTAGTAAGCAACTGAATTTATCTTCTTACTGAGAAATAACTGTAACTTTGACTCTCCTGCGTTCTAGTATCCAGTTTCCTTATTATTTACCTGTAAAATTCGATGTCTCTTATTTTGTGTAAAATTTGGTGTATCAATGAGAAATAAATACGTTTGATACCCAACACTCCCGCTGATATGGTGAGGAAACTTGGAGAGGGAGTGACATCTCAAGTCTGGTTCTCGTTTACTGACTATGGTTCAAGATTATCAAATTTGCCCAACAATAGTACTCGTGTTGTTTGAAAAGGGGACATTACTATAAATAAAGTGAAAAACCTGATGCCAAAAGAAGTTTGTAGGTGAAATGAAGAATAACAAATCGTTAAGAACAGCATGTTTATGTTCCATTACGTGACCATATTAAATTAAATTGATTAATATATAGAACACAGTATAAAATTTGCACCCAATGCGTAAAGGGAAACGGTCTGAAGCACCGGTTCGAAATGAAATATAAAAATATTTTCTATTTAGTTTCAAGTTTATTCATTTCGTCATTTTTTATATCTAATTACAGTTTTTCGAGATATTTGAGAATCATATCCTTTTCATTTCAATTTTTAGGCTAAAGTTTCCGCTATATCCAGTAACTGCATTATGTGGAATGTATATAACTTTTATTTTTATTTTTACTCCCCGAGGGAGAACCACGAGTACGTGGATGAGAAGCAGCCGGATAAGTAAGCGAGTTCGCGCTTCTCCTGGGGGTATAATAATGGTGGGGTTTGTTACTCCCTCCAGTGATAGCACGTATTTCCGGATCGGGGCGGGCAGGCGATAGCTACTAGGACTCCGGCCTCAGTACTCAAGCTATTGCAGAGCCGAGACTGTCATTCAAAGTCACCGAGTGCCAAGGCAGGACGGGGGTGACCCTGTTGAGGTTAACATTTATTCTGCATTGGATTTAGAGGACGAGAACGTATCATCTGTAGTAGTTTCAGATTTGTTTCAAATCTGCGCGACAACTATTCAGTATGACTAAAACTAAACCACGGTTGAATAAGGTAGACTATGGAGATAGGCCTCCTCTTTATTCCTTTTATATACCACTATTCTGATGATACTGAAAACACAATTGTTGCAACTGCTACAAGATCCATGAATTCATATACGCTGTTTACAGTTCTACGTAAGTTAAAAAAGTTTCTCTCACTTCAAAAAGAGATGGAAATTTTAGAATATGTGACGTTTATTTATTGATAATGCAAAACCTGCCTAGAAGGAAACTGGAGAGTAAGAGGAATATTTTAAGGTGAATATTATGTGTTTCAACGTAAAAATTGCAAAAAATATATCAGTTTTAAAGTTATATTTTTAATTTCTGCTAAATTGCGAAAAAGAGTAAATTTTTATGTTTATTTCAATTATATGTAACTTATTAAATATATTTAATCCTTACTAAAAATATAAAAAGTTTGAAAAAGAAACGAAATAAATTAAAGGATATGATACTTCACAATTCAACTAATTTACAGCATATCATTAAAAACATCTTAAAAAATTGTCGCGAGATAAAAGACACAATTAGTTCATAATGATAAAAGATGAGACACACTCACATTTTCCGTATGCCTTTTGAAAATAAAAAATGGCCTTCTGATTTCCCTTTTAGGGCTCTAATTCTTTTGCATTATATAAACGTGTTCCCTACCTAAACACATATTTTTACTTGAATCATTAGTAATATTTTTAGTTTTATGCTTAATATTTAAATCTTCTGTTTAATCAATTATATTTCCGAGGTTTCGCTAATGGATAACTAATGGGTGGTTTACGCTTTCCTTATTCCTTCTGGGCTGATTTATTTAACTTTTAATAGCTTTTTATTAGGCTACGCATATTTTTTTCTTCCTCCAAGCAGGAAATTTTCATTTCCTTCGTTCATTTTCCTTCATAATTAATTAGAATGAGCTAGGAAACGATGGCAAACATTGCGAAAACATTTGCAATGTATATTTGAAGTTGGTTCCGTTAACAGGCGAAAGCATAAATATTCAAAAGCTATTTAAAATCGTTCCCTTTGTAAGAAAAAAAACTCCTTTTAGGAAATATTTCATATATATGACTTGATGACAATGCCATCAAATCATTTAAATAATTTGAACTTTAAAGTAACTTTTGCATCTTAAATGAAAAAGATAACATACAGTTCAAAGAAATACCAAGCATGACAAGGAGCAAAAATAGACGACGACATACAATTTCACAATGGATTTTCAGATGTTAAACTAACCGCAGCTTGAAATATCCAAAGCCATCTTTACTTTGACTGTAAATCCTATTGAAAGTGAAAACAATATATTTTCCTGCGAATCTTCAGTAATCTGTATTTGAAAAGTTAAATTTTTTGATCTGTTAAAAGTTTAGTGTAACATATAAGGGAAAGGAGGGTAAGAGTACGTAGGGATTTTTTTCCCTGTTGGCAACAGTGCAAGCAGAAGCAAGTGTGAACATATCATCATGTGTGTTTTCAGCTGTCTCAAGTGACCGCCATAATTATTTTCATCCTTGCTGTATTTCATTTATCAGGTAATATATGATTTCGTTATGTTAGCATGTAATTTTTCTGTGAAGAAATCTCAATTTTTTTGTAAATAAAGGACTAATGCTTTCTTTCAAAGTAAATATCATTATGAGGTTTGTTCCCTTCCGAACAACGTGACCACGTTAGAATTTAACTTTAGTGAATTCTACGCCATCTATGGACGATTTAGAGAAGCAATACATCGGCGGCTAAGAGTACGCACAGACCAGATATGCGTAGTCTTATCAGTTCCGTAATTTGAAGCAGCCATTCTAACAAAACTTTGCATTTTATTTTATCATTATTATTATTATTATTAAAAAAATGAGATTGGGATAAGAATTTGAAGAGCTGTTGTCTGGAGAGAAAGTTTCCAGTCCATAGAAATCCAAATAATGAGGGAGCAATATGACTAGGCTGCGAACAAACATATGATGATGATTGGAGCCAGTGTGGATTATGTAAGAAGTGGTGGCATGAGGAATGTTCCAGTTACGAAGGCATTGGAGCATTTGTATGCGACTACTCCTAAATCTTCAGGGTGCGTAATATTGGCCTCACGTCCTGCGTACTCTTACCCGCCACGTCGGGTAAGAGTACGCATTTGGCATTTTTTTCTTGCGTTTCGTAATATGTATATTTTTAAAGCTAAAATTTTCATTTTTTGTACCCTTCTTCCTAAGTTAATAAACTATGATTCAGTATATTTTCGAGGCTCTGACTTTTCAATTCTCATTTTTATAATGAAAAATCCACTAGGTGCGTACTCTTACCCTCCTTTCCCTTACGTTCTAGCATACTAGGAAAACCCCTTTTCGGCAATAGTTCCTTTAGCAATAAACTGAAATCTTATGTTAACGTACCTTATAACTTTAAAAAATGGTTTTTAGGCCCAATTATCCATTATTGTATGCAAACTTTGTTATGCCTGATAATTTAATTAGTTGATCCAGGTATAATATACGATATTTCTTCAACGCACAGCTTAAATA
Source organism: Araneus ventricosus (assembly GCA_013235015.1). Classification (NCBI taxonomy): domain Eukaryota; kingdom Metazoa; phylum Arthropoda; class Arachnida; order Araneae; family Araneidae; genus Araneus; species Araneus ventricosus. The sequence goes on along the minus strand of BGPR01020727.1, from coordinate 16,812 downwards.
AAATAGAAAGAAATGGAAATTTAAAAAAATAAATAGGAATTTAATTCCAAACTGAAGACGATAAATTAAAAATTAAAACGAATGGACGTATAAAAGGTAACTGTGATTAATATAAATTTGAAAGAGGCTGTTACAAATGTGTTGACCATAAAATTCTTCAAAAGATGTTTTATGACATTTGGCAATATCCAGATTCCTCTGGAAGGGTTGTATTCATTTAATTAGCACTAGCAGCAGTTAAAGTATTACATCAAATATGATTTCGTTATGAAAATCTAATTTCTAAAACATTTTTACGATTTAAAAAATGTACAATGCGGCATATCAAAACTTACTGGCATTAATCTAGCAAGAAAGCATTTGTAATATAATTATGAACATCGCTAATATATCTTTCCTTTTTGGTCATTATCGAATTATCCTTACATCATACGTGAAGCATTTTTGTATAGGAACTGTTGATTTTCAAAGCGACAATTTCTAAATAGGTGTTTGGTTTGGTGCAAACCAAATAATTATCAATTCGAAGAAATTTTACGGTTTGAATGGATTTGTAGTTAAAATGTTGATAATAATTGTCATTGTTGAAAGATGTGGAAAAAACAATTTTGGAAAACAGACTTATTAAATTTTAAAAAATTATTATTCAGAGTTTGAAATAAATGGATTCTTTGGGCTTTTTTTCCTTAGAACAAATGTCATAAAATGCGTTTCAGGTTCCTTACGTAGAAAATCAAATTTTTGCGCTTCGTTTAGAATTTAATGCATCTCTGTGCTCCAAGAGGATTTTATTCTGAATTTAAATAAATTATCTGCATATGACATTAAAAGCATCTAGTGTGTGAGCACATTATTTTCGCAGCTCAGTAAATATTTAAACGCTTTCCAACAAGCAAGTGCGGTATAAGGGGCCTGAAATTTCGTTTCATATTATAGAAATCTTGTTAACAGATTTTGTAAGGATAATTAAGAATGGCGTTTCTGTAAAGTCAAAACTTAAGTAAACAGTTTACGTTCTCATTACATATTCTGAAATTTTGTCATTAATATGAAATGGGAATTCAAAAATTATTTAGTAATGGTCGATTCTGCCTCCCTAACAAGATTATAATTCAGACTTTGGTTTTAATATTAAACGATTCTAATAGAAGACTAAAATTTCTTGCAGTTAATCTAGAAAATTACTTTCGGGTTTTCAAAAGGAAGAAAATAACATAACGAATTATAGAAAATATCCATCACATAAATATTTATAAAAATCTGGCTTTTGTTCTGAGAATGGGACTGCTAATGTGTGATTCAGAAACTCTTTAAGATTAACCAGTTCTTTAAGATAATCTAAACTTTAAACATACAACGTTTGCTCTCATCAGACTTTTTGAAAGTTTATTAATATCTATATATATAAAACTCAACGTATGTTGTAAATTTTATGAATTAAGCAAATTTATGGTTTTGCTTCCTAGAACTAAAAGTCTAATCAAAATTAACTAATAAATCGAGTCCAGGTGCCATGAATAATTCCGAATCAAGTTGTCCTTTTAATGAGTTTATTGATAACAAAAAACTTAACGATAAGGATTAAATTTCTACTTATTAATCAAAGTTATTCCAAGATAAACACTTCATGATTAATAATTACAAGAAGAAACATTCCGTAATTAATGTACTACAAGAATTCGGGTAAATTTCGTGAATCCAGCTGCAGCCTGGAAGCAGAAAACTGATCAACACCAAGAATTATACTGAAAAATTCCAAGAATATGATGAATTCGGCAGTTAGCCTGGAAGCAAACCGATCGAGAGTAACATCAAAATTCGACTGACTTGTAATCTGGAACAAATATAATTAATGTCCTTTTACAGCACACCACGTGGTTCTGACATCTGAGCTCAGAGAACACGTGCGCAAACCACGTGACTGCATCCATTTCCAACATATGTATATATATATGTTTGTTCCAGCATCACTTCCGAACGGCTAAAGGGATTTTGATGAAACTTGCTACACATGTTCCTCATTAACCCACTTGAAGTACAGAAGGGGTAAACAAGCCCTAACACAGTCCCTCAGGGTAGCTTAAGATTTAAAAATGTAATGAAAAGGATAAAATATAGTAAAATATCTATTGTTTTGCACTAAAATAAACAGTTTTGGCATCATTCTCAAAAGAAGTCTTTTTTAATTAGGTACGCATGGTGTAAAATTATTTTCAATGTTTATACATTGAATTTCATATTAAAATATATCAGTAAGCATTATGCATTTGCGAAAACCTTTTTACTTATTTCTGGATAGTAGAATATTTTTACGATACTTTTCTTAATGAAAAATATCATAGTTTTTAAGAGTTTCAAGCTCTATGATATTCAGTATTTTAAAATATATTTTGGGGGGTGTAATAAGATGAAAATAAGTTCAATGTTCTTACGGAAACTAAATCGCATATTGTGCCGACATTGGGGTGATTTTATGTAAAATCGTTTTTTCTAAGAGTACCTATTTGTGGTCATATATTTGCAGATAATCGCATCATAACACATTTGCGATTTTTTAACAGAAAAACAAATATTTTGAGATATAAGTATGTTTATATTGTTTTATAATGTAAACCTCATATTCTTGCTTTATGTATTATATTTTCACACGTTGGCTGCTGATCACACACTTTGACTCACTCTTCTATTTCACATTTACTATGTAATTAGATTACCCCTTCTTTACTATTGTTAACCCATTAATTTGATGTGCTTTATAAACCATATATATAACAAAGAACTCGCAGTTTTTTTTTTTAATTTCCCATTTGCTGTCCATCACAAGGTTTTGATAAGAAAATGATCGGGCAACGCCGGGTAATCTGCTAGTATTAGATTAAACAATTAAAATATATAGAAAGATAATATTCGTTACTAAAACTACTTGCGTTTATTACATTCATATTCATGCATTTATTACGCATGGCGTCCACTATAAGCGCGTCCCAGTAGTTAAAACTTAGAAACCATTAGAGATAAACATTTACTGCCAATTGGAAAAATACTTTATATTAAATAACGAATTATATTTTATGCATTTTTAATAAATAAAACTATTGTTGAAAAAAATGATGAGGTGTCAATTTCCTTACAGTATCAAGGTCCTATTATTCATATTTAGCAAAATATTTTTGACGCAATGTCATTTCAAAAAGAAAATACTTCATTTTTCTGCGAATAAAACTGACCGAGTAATGAAGCGTTCATTACGACTTTAGGTAATTTCAATGGCCCTCTTTATGTAGATCAGATAATCAATGAGAAGTGATTGGCCGTAGCAGTCGCTGATTGGTCTACAATTATGAAACTCGAAACTCCATAACTAGGCCAGTTTTATTCTCAAAAGATTTGAACTCATTTTTTTTCTTTAAAATGCCAGTGTGTGAAAAATATTTAAATAAATTTATTTAATTATTTATTTATTTTATTTGAAGAAAAGCACACTACAGAGATAGCTCCATTTACAGAACGCAATGAACAACAAACACACAAAGAGCAGAAGCCACAATGAGAGAATCATAAAGAAATTAAGAAAAGCATTAGAAAAAAATTATGACTGAATATGACTGTTTGCGTTTTATTAGGCAATAGATAACAGCTGACTCTATTTATTAATTACAACATAGAATTCGTTTACATATATACAAGCTTTGGTTTCAATTGGCTGCCTGATGGCAGAATTGCATTGTACATGCTAGAGCGAATAAATGCTACTTGAAACAATCTTAGTATAAATAGCAGTCAATGTGGCTATGTTTATATTTATGCATGTTCCACAACTCTTCCTAAGTCACTGGATCGATTTCAACTACATATTGAACACTTATTATTTAAGACAAAAGGAAGATACCTGTCAAAAATTAATTAAACAGCCAGTTAATTAGAAATTGACCTAAACAGTGTGTCCACAATAAGTTTGGCGGAAATTATTCCACAAGAAATATATTTATATCATCTTAAAATTCAAAACTTTACCTTTTTAATTATATTAATTTCATATCAGTGCAATTTTTCCATCAATTTTTAATAATTTTTCAAAATTTAGTAAAAAATTAAATAGATGCAAACGATTTCGAGAAGAGGAAATTTATAAATATCTGTTTCAAAGCAGCTGTCAGACTTTTAGCTACTCTACCTTTATTTTCTCGCATTTCTGTTAATTTTTGTTAATATTTTTGCGCAACTTTTTTTTATTAGTTTTAAAAGAATTCTAAACTTTATTTAATTAGATGAAAGAGTTACTACTGTTAGAATGTGTCATCTTTACCTGCGTCTTTAACAAAGTAATAAAGAAGTAATATTGTAATTGGGAAGAGTATAAAACTTTGAGAGTAGTGAGGAATTTGAAGTAACGAATTAACGATGTCGAAAAGAAAACACAATGCCAAAGATGAAATCCAAACGAAAATGATGAAAATAAAAGATTTGCGAGCAAATGAAACAGAAGTCAGATGACAGCAGCCATTTCAGACTATGAAGAATCGTACCAAAACTTCTCCAGCGAGTGAACTGGAAGACCAAAAGGACGTCGTTTATAAGAAATGCGGGAACAAGCTAGAACATCGCAGGCCACAGCGATAACTTCTGAGCGGCCCAAGACAACATTGACAGCATTCTTTCAGTTATGTCATGAGATAGTTAGAAAGTTCGGAACTTGATTACTTATTGCACAAATTTCTTTAGTCACTTCAATCATTGTATTACATATTGTTTCAAAGTTTGAAGTACATATTCAGCGTTTCAACTTCTTACGTTTTCATTCAAACCATATTAATCTAGAGTAATAAACAGGCTAACTTTAAAAAGTTAAATTCAAAAATAACGAATGTAAAGGAAATTTATGCTTGCTGTAGAAAAATTTTGATATTTTTTGCGAAATAAAATGATTAGCTCTATGAAGATATTATGGTCCTCAGCAATGGTATAATATAAGCCATATAATCTACAGTTCTTGTCCAATATCGAAGAAATTTCGCACCTGTGGTCTTCTAAACAAGCGAAATATCACTTTCAACTATTCAAAGCTTTAAGGATAATTAAAATTTTAGTCCATTGAAAATTAGGCAAAATTTTGGGGTTTTCCCCTCGATCTCTTTCTAAATATTATCTCGCAAAAGATACCTTTACACCGTTCTAAAATTTTTAAACATTTAGCTTGCCAGTGACACAAATTAAATTTCTGCTCAATCTGTTGCTCTCATTCTGATAATGTTCTTAAAATAACTTCTATACAGAATTTCTAACGATTTTTTTTATTGTTGAAAGAACCAGAAAACATACGAAGAATTGTTGCCATAACGCATCAGAATTCTGGAAGAAAACTAAATAAAAGTTTAGAAGCATTATTAAAAATTAAGTACGAACTTTTAACTGAAACTTGCATACTAAGAACCAATTTCACTGGGCTTAAAGCCTCAGAAGACATCAAAACACTGCATTTTTATTATTCTTACTTCAATATTTCAATCTTAATACAATTATTTCAAGCCAATTAGAACATCAGAAGCCCTGTTTACTTTTTATTTGAGACAAAACGCATAGTTTCATAGTCATGGAAAAAGTTGCACATCTAGTGTGAAATATAAACTGAGAAGATGGATACTTCACTTGACTTTTTATTAGCAACAGAATATTCCAACCTTCTAAAATACTCTGAAAATAAAACTCAACAGCCTTAAAGATTTAAGTCATCAAAAGTGTGTGTGTGTGTGTTTTATTAGTTTTTTTTTCTAAAAACAATATTTGTACATCATTCTTCGATCTTAAAATGGTAATTGCTTCATTTTTAACTGATGATTATGTACTACGAATTGTGCAGACTCGAGTCGCCTCGTTTAAATAGCGAAATTGATCCCTATTTATTTTTCCAGATTCATTCAAAGAAGATCTTTAGGGAATTCCTTGCATTCGGAGCATTTCAAGTTACGATCCTCTATCGTTTTAATGGTTGTAGAAGTCGAAGGAAATGTTTGGAATTTCTTATCGCAATTAAGAACGAAATAATAATTAAAGTGTGTGTCTTACTGTGTAACGATGTGTTCGATTCGTCTGGGAAGTTCGATTTTTCAGCGAAAACGATTTAATTGCTTGATGCGGAATTTTCTGCAGTCGATTTCTTTTGTTTCGTCCTATTGGGAAATCTCTGGTGAAGTATATGTTACGAATATTCTTTCAATTTTAAATTTTTAACAATAAAATGCGTTTTATGAAAAAAGTAAAGCAGTTTACCTAGTGTCGATTTTTTGTGCTCGAATATCGAATTTGCTGGATTTCTTCGGAACTGCTAATGGCTCGAAATTTGTATGTCCGTAAGGACAGGACAAATTACTAGTTAATATTACTGCCATATTGATGTTAATATCATGTTTCGAAACGTATCAATCTAAAGTGATTCTCTTTCTTTTTATCTAATTTTCATAGAAACAGAAGAAGATTTATCGTCCAGGACATTATATCAAGAATCTTCAACCCTCTCATACCGAGCGAGGCAAACCCGGGCGCATATAGGCATTCTGTACTCTAGCAGGGCACCATTGTAACTTTGGAGGGCTCTGATTGGACAAGCGAAGGCGGTCTAAAAATTTCTTCCTAACAGCGACGAAGGCCGGTTTGAGACGGGTGGGTACTTTTGAGGGGAGGTGAGGTTCTGAGATCGCTTCAAAGATAATCGCGGTAGGAGGTCCAATTATCCTTGCCGACCACATCCCATTTACTTGCGCCTTAAGGGAAGGTTATAGCAGGGGTGGGGGTAAATGACCACCCATGTTGGGAGAGTCCAATTCATATCGCATTCTCACAAAAGGGTCCGGTTTTAAAGAGGCTAGAAGAAAAAAGTCGCCTCGGAATTAAAGAGTTAAAAATGAATTTGAACAGTTTTCTTGGTTGAAGCTCTGCATTTCATCTTAAAGCTCTGTGATAATTTTTGATAAAGTTGTGTTTTAATTTCTTATGTAGATATAGATGTACTGTTACTTCTAACGTATTTTGAAGTTTGCACATTACTATTTCAATTAAAAATGTCTTGTATTCAGCTTTTAAGTGCTGTTTAAAAATCCAGTAAACACAATTTTTTGGTTTAGTAGAAACTGAATCAGGTTTCACATTCACATGTGAAGCGATGCGTTTCAAAATACATATATCTCTATTTTAAAATTGGTGAAAACTTAACTTTATGTATTTCTACAAAAAATAGATTTTCAGAAAGCGACTGAATAGGAACGCAAATGAATGTAGCAATACTTTTATGCTGATAGAAATTGAAAGCAAGAATGCACGATAACGTCTTAATTGCTTTAATTTTTTCTTTCAAAGACATTTGAAAATGCACTAATTTCCGAAAAGACTCTCTAAAACAAATCTTCAGTAGCTTATGAGATTATGTCTCTACACTCCCTTTTCAAGGATTAAAGAAAAAGAAGAAAAAATATAAAATGTACGGAAGAAGCTGCAAAATCTTACGATTAAAATGCATAACTTTCCCTGATCTAGAGAGGGACATGAATATTATCAAAATTCATCAAATTTATTTTCTATTGGAAAACCGCAAAAAATTTATTTCCGAAACTACGGTTTGGATAATCTCGTTACGCCTGAGGAAACATGAAAGAGGAAAAATTCATTGATCACATACAAATAAAACTTGAAACTTGTTTGCATGCATCATGAGCCGTTGTGAGATTTTCGCATTACATACGGTGTTTTATCTCCAGAATCTGAATTTTACATTCATTCTTTCAGGGACAGAAGCAATTTATACTTTTTTTGCGAAAATAAAATAATGATTGTACAAATCCATTAGGAAAATATATAGAATCTATCTGCCATCTATTGTCTATATTAGATACTAAAAACGCATTCTTTCTAATGAATCGTCAAAAGACTACTATCTGGATAAGAAAAGATCATAAGAAGGTATTTCCGACGTGAAACCGCCGTCCATGAAAGGTTTAAAATGGCAGTGAAAAATGAAAGAAAAATGAGTGAATGAAAAGTAGAAAAGTAATTGTTTTAAAATTGTATGAATTTGTGTAAGGAAAGAAATAATGCGCTTTGGCTCATTAAAAATAATGGGATAAATGATATTTTTTATCTGTTAGGTTTATTCCTTAAGTCGTTTATTCGTAAAGGTTTAATATAATATATGCTGGAATGTGTCTACAAGAATTGCAGCAGTCGAAAAGTCCAATTAATGTTGGTAAAATCTTCAGGCTTGTGCCTAGAAAACCCTGCCATACGACCGAAAACAATGGCAGGGGCATTGTGAGATTTACAGTTATCTCTAGAGGGTAATGGATACACCCACCTCAGGTTGAGTTCTGTTACCTCGGCGTCTCCCTCATTGCATATTCTACTTCATCGGATAGTCCACAAATTGAAACTGTACGAAAAATAACACAATATCTGGAATACTGCAGTATTATCTGGGATCCCAATTACCGAAACAAAATTAAAATTATTGAGCGAATACAAAACAACTTCTTGAGATATTTACTCTACAAGAAAAATGGAACTTACTTGCAGGATGTATCTTCTTCACTTCTATGTAATATCTTTAACATGCCTAGTTTGTGGTCCAGACGAGATGTTTTTTGCGGTATTTTCTTTTACGAAGCTATTAATGGTTCGATCGATTGTAATGATATACTGGGCTCTATAGATTTCTCTGTGCCCGCCAGAGTTTTAAGGAACTAAAGTTAATTTCCAAATGCATATTCAAAATTTAATAATATTAATAGGTTCTCGTTATATAAATTTATAAAATTTTTAAGAAATTCTCTCATGAATTTGTCATATTTAACATGAATCTTGGTGCTTTTAAATCGAACTGTTTACAGCTTTTAAATGCATGATGTGGTTTTTTTGCCTTTTTACTCCTTTTTAGATTTTTTATACGTTTTTATTTTTCGCGTTTTTATGTATTTGACCATTTTTTTAAATGTTTTTTATAGGTTTTAATTTTTGTACTCTGTTTTTGACGCTGTGTTGCAATTTATTTTCATCTTAAGTGTTGCAATTTATTTTCTATCTCAAGTGTGTATTTTCGACTTTAAACTTTTAAACTCCTGGCGTGTTTTTAGAGGATTTGCTGCTTGTGTGTTTTGACATTTTAACCATTACCTTTTGGAACTGTTGTTTTAATTTTTTTAAAAATACGACTTTTAGAATTATAGTGTGTTTTAATGTTTTTGTGATTATGTTTTTTCGTTTTTAAGTATATATGAGTTTCCAAAATTTTTATGATTTTGTGTATTCTCTGTGTTCAACTTTTTATTTTCTAGAGAATATTTTTTTATTTACTCGTTGTGGCTTTTATTCTTTGTGGGTTTGTTGTTTATAGCACTCTGTAAATGAAGTTTTGTCTTCAATGTGCTTTTCTTTAAATAAATAAAATTAATATAAGAAATATATTGCTAGCAATTCTGGCAATAGTACGCCTCGAGTCCAGAAAAAAAATCCCTAAAATTATCTTCGCAGTCTATAAAAGTATAATTACTTATTTTTACGGATGCGAATTATATATAAAATTTTCTCCTCTTATCAGTATTCATAAAATTAAAATTAACTGTCTGCTTTTCTCAGTATTAACAGAATAACAATAAACTGTCTGCTTTCATGAGTATTCACAAAATTACAATGAATTGCCTCTGCATTACCAAAATGGCTCATATGTTTAATGGCGCATTCAATAAATAATAACTACTACCGCAAATGAACATTCATGCCACATTTGAAGAAACTCGAAAAACGCGTTTTGTCGTGACTGCGTAACTAGAAAATTTATAGGAAAAATGGGGAACGGTAGAGTTGAAACAGGATCATACTTCGCTTGATCAATGATATCTAGAACGTGTAAATTTTCTTAATGTAATAAGTATATGTACTAAGTCCAAAAATAATTTTTATTTGTAAACTTATTCAAGAATTGTGTTCCTTATTATCTTTATGGATGTATTTTAAATTTTGAAAAAAAAATTATATATCAACTTAGAGAAAACAATGATAATTTATTAAATAATATATGAAGAATTATAGCGGATCTGTTATAAGGATATATATATTTATTTTAAAATAACACCATTTATTTAGCTTCAGAGCTTGTAATTCCTTATAATTCTTAATTGCAAAATGGTGATTATATATTGATTAGAAAAATTCAAATCAGTATATAGGGTTACAATTTGAAAATTTTAGTAAAAATTTTTTTAAATAAAATCACTTATTTAAATCTTATTTTCCTTATATTCAATCATTTCTTTATTGACCGTTTAATTATAATTCATTACTTTTAACTGGGAAAGTGACGAGACATTTTAAGTATACAAATGGAAGATGGAGATCTTTAGTTAATTATTAAGAATTTTCTGTCAGTGAATTTTAAATTTAATCAATGTCATTTAATTTCGCAACTATCCTGAGATTCTATAAGTTGTACTTAATATGGACATTCCCTTCTACAAGATTCTTGCTCTTTCTAGTATATCAAGTTACTTTTAAAATAGCTAAGTTTAGTTTTATTAACGTCCCGTTTTCGAGCAACATGAGGGCTATTTTGGGACGGACCTCGTCATTTTGAACCGCGGTCAGATGGCGAAGACGACACCTGAACTGTTATCCTACTCTTCAAAGTTCCGCACAAAACCAATGGGAGGACTTTTGGTCACTACGTATGATTTAACCCTCTCACATCGACCGAGGCGGTCCGTGGCGGTTTAGAAATTTCTCTATAACATCGGCGAAAGTTAGTCTGAGGCAGTTGGCTTCACTTGAGAAGAGGTGAAGTCCTGAGATCGATGCTGGAATAAGCACGGTAGGTTTTTCCAATTATCCTTGTCCATCACAACCCATTTCTGTGCGTCTTAAATGAAGGTTATAGCAGGAGTTGGGGTAAATGACCACCCGGACTGGGAGAGTCCAATTAATGCCGCATCCTCCCAAAAAGTTCATGTTTTAATGGGGCTGGGAGAAAAAAGTCGTTTAGGGATTAAAGGGTTAACGTGAAACAGGTCCTATGCACGTCAGATATTCAGTGGAATCAGGTGTCGAACCTGGAATCTTCCAAGCCCCGAAGTGGAGACCTTACCACTAGGACACCGCTGCTTCTAAATACTTGAAAGTAAGTTAAAAAATCAATAAAGCAAATTAATAGTAGGTGCGAGTGTGTTCATGTGTGGGATTGAAGAAGTTTAAGTTCACCTGTAATTACTCAACTCAACTCTTTCACGGAAGAGGAAGGCGTGAGACTCGGGGGAGTGGGTAGAAAAGGAGAAAGAGCCATGTTTAGAGCTCTGGTCATATCTGCTTCTTATACGTGGGGTGAAAAGAGCTAGAACTCCCTGCTGTTGTTAACTCTGCTGTTCGTTGCTTCCACGAGCGATAAGGCGGACTTTTATTATTTAATGGTTTTACCTTAATCAGGGTTGTTTGCAATGCTTCCGGAATAGATGTATCTGTAGGGAAATTTCTTTGCTTGGTGTATTTCCTGAAGGTAGGAACGTTTAGTTGGTTTCTTCAAGCTTTGGGTGGTTTCTAGGGCGGATATTTTTTAAGAAAATTAGAATCCTTAATTAAGAAAACAGCAGTATTAATTTTTATCCATCATTTCAAAGGCAATCTACAATTTGCTACAGAACCCACATGAACGATACTCTCCTAGCAACTTATCCCATTATTATTATGAAAGTTTTCAATTTGATGAAAGACAGGTGTGAATTTAATCACCCTCCATTTAATTTCGGAATTAACCTGACATGAAGTGCATTTAATATCAACTTCCCCCTTCAAAAGATTTTTACGGTTTCAAACGTATCAAAATATTCTCAAAATGCCACAAAGCTACACAAGACAACGAATATGTTCAAGCGAGCAGTTGGTGTGTGTGTGTGCAAAGGGGTGGGGAAAGCTAATTTTAAGTTAAGCTCTCAACTCTAATTACAAAATAAAGCTCTTTTACGGAAGAGAGAGCTGGAGACTAAGAGGAAGGAACTACTAAAGAGAAAGAGCGTTGTTTAGAGCTCTGGGCTTGTCCGCCTATCATCCGTGGGATGAAAAGAGCTTGCACTCCCATTTAACGCTGCAGTTTTGCGTTTCCACCGGACACCGAAAGATAAGGCGGTCTTTCATTAGTTAATGGTGTTACCTCAATCAGTGTCATGCTTCCGGAATAGATACTCCTGTAGAAGATTTCTTCGCTTGGTAGGTTTCGTGAATGGGGAATGGATCTGTAGGCGCCTCTTATTAGCATACAAGAGTAATGAGTTAGGGTTCTTTGATTTTATTACACGCAGAAGCTGCAGAATAAATGAAGTTGATCTTTGAAAATTATATGCAGAAAAATTCATTTTTACGAAATTTACAAAGAATTGCTGATTTACTGATATGCTAAAATAGGTTATTGTATTCTAGACAAAGTGTATAAATTAAGATTTCCTTTAATGTTTATATTATACTGTTATCGTGATGCATCGTAACAGAGTTTCTAATTTTTAATTTTTTTTATCTTTTGAAAACCATTTTTAATGAAAAGAGTGTATAATCTTCCTTTTTATCCTCAACCAGGCAGACCAGACATTCTGCTTTACTGAAGGCAACAACGCGAGCAATTTTACACGCTCTCCACATCAATCTACTCATTATAAAATTTGGCGAAAGAAGAATATCCTTTTTTGTAGACCTGCAATATTACATTGATTAAAATCTTGTTTATTCTTCCTTTTTTTAAAATTCAGTATACCTTAAGCTAATATTCCCAGAAGAAAATAAGCCAGACCACAGAATCTAAATATTGCACAATATTCTAAATTGCACAAAATGAATTAATTCGACATCTAAGATATAACTGTATCGACAAGGAATTAGTGAATTAAAGTGTGAGAAATTCATTTTACCGCCATCAACAAATCCAACAGCTTCACGACGCTCTTAAAGATTCAATACGTAGTCCGCATAAAATATCTCATATACTTGAAAATTAATAATAGGTCTTAAATTTAATAAAAATGTGATATATAATTTAAAAATCGAAAGAATAATTTACAAACTAAATTTTTAATAATTTTGGAACAAATTTTAGAGAAACTATTAAAAAATAGTGGCGACACCTATATGTATAATCTCTTCGATTTAACTACTCAGCTTACTTACTTATATATATTGGTTATTGTTTTATATTGATTATATATATTGGTTATTTTGTTTGATATTTTCTCTTTTGTTTTTCTCATCTTGAAAAAAATTGGGATTTACTTCCTTTTTTATCCAACAATTAGGCTTCGTGGAGAGCCGGTACCGTAACCCATAGGTAACACGAGAAATGGAGATCCAGCCATTATAAATGTTAGATTTCTTTATAGGATTGTCTTTATATAATTATTATAATATTTTACGCTTGTTTAATAAATGATAGATATTTTTCTTATAGTGTGTAGTTTAGGGTTAAGACTCTCTCCCAATTTGTTTTGCTTATTTAGGGTAATTTACCCTTTATGTTTTCAACAACTGGTCTCATTGATGGATTTGCGCAAATAAAATCAAGATTTAAAATGACAAGCTCGTCCAAAGTCGAGCTGATAACTTAAATTGTTGAAAACTCCACATTTTGGATTGACTTTTACAATTATTAAAATTTCTAAATTAATCTTAATAGTAACAGAATTAATATGATATATTTAAAAAAAGTCTATTGGTACTTTTGGCATTAATTTAATAATTTTGATTAGTAGATTAATTTAAATATAGATTTGTAATCAATTGAAATTCTTCATACGAATGCTTGATGTGTTTTCTATTTTACTTATGAATATATATAACCTCTTCGCTTTAATTACTCAGTATAACTCTTTTAAGGAAGAGAATTGTTGAGATTCAGGGGAAGGAACAGGAAAAGAGAAAACGCCTTGTTTGCTCTAGGCATGTCTGCTTCCCAACCTCGGTATGAAAACAACATGCACTCCCTGCTGCTGATAACGCTGCTCTTCGGTGTTTCCGCCTACCCGAAAGATAAGGCGTCTTTCATTAGTTAGTGGTGTTACCTCAAATCATTGTTGTTCGGCAAGCTTCCGGAATAGGTACCTCTATTGGGGAACTATTTTGCTGTGGAAATTTAGTGAATGGAGGACATGTTTGACGGAGTTTCTTATTAGCATCAGCAACTCTTATGGCGAATAATGAGTCTGAGCGATATTAAGCCATGTGATTTCATTAGACACAGAAGGATGAAGCAAGAGAGAAGTTGAAGTTTGAAGACTACAAAGAGAAACCTGACTTAATAGGAAATTTATTAAGAACTGTTGAATTACTATAATGCTGAAAAGGTTTGCTGAATTTTACATAGAGATTTTGTTCAACATTTAAGTCTCACAGATATCACGAGGTATTTTAACCCCTAATGGCCCAGAGTTGCCTTTAAGCAACATACCCAATTTTGTCTTTTAAAATCTTGAGAATAAGACTGAAGCTCTAATGCCTGTTGTTGTTAATAGCATACATACTGAAAATGTTAATAAATCAATTTCCAATATATAGATGTGAGCCTGATTGGTGAGAAAAAATAAAAATAAGTTGATGCTTTTCACTTGCGGCTTCATCCTTTTAGGTTTGTTTATACGCTTGAGAATACCATATTTTATTCTACCTTCTTGAAGGAAATTTATTATCCGTGTTATTAGTTATTAAAGCCTATCTGTGTTTAATATTATATAATTTTATCAAGGAAATTATTTCCTGAAATAAAGTAAAAAAGTGTTTGGTTCTCAGAAAGCATTTTTAAAGGGAAAACAGCCGCTCATCTCCCTTTGTCTACTTATCCTGAACAGACCAAATTGCTTCTTCGCTGCCTTAACGAAAGGAATTCCGTAATACATATTATAGGATTGCCACATTAATATACTCATTCTGTAATCTGGATAAAAGGAGACATTATGTTTTGCATTCCTGCAATCCTAGATTGTTTATAAATTTGTGTCTGTTTGGTTGAGACATTCAGCATACCTTTCGCTAATATTCCCACAACAAAATTTGCCATACCAACAAAGGTAGGTGTGGCACGATTTCACATCCGCTGCGCATTTATTTCAGAGCTACGCGAATATGAATTTGACCGTGACTCTGAAACCTTAATTAATGCTCCAGGTAAATAAAATGAAAAGTCTGGATAATCTGTATATCATTGAGAAATGCCGCTTTCACGACGCAATTTTATTTTCACTCAGAGTAATTCCGATTAACAATCGTGACAATGTATACTATCTGAAATATCTGTTTTTAAATTACCACTTTCATAAGAAGAAGGAGCATAAAGGTTAAATTCTGCAACAAAATTCAAATTTTAAACAATACAAAAACGAAACTTTCTGCTCCATACGACAAATAGAGATACCGAATTACTCTTTTTTTTGTCTATTTCTGGAGTATCTAACTTTTTATATTTTCTTCATTATTCTACTGATATTTCGGAGTCTGGCAGTGAATCTAATGTATAACGTCTAATTTAATAGACATAAATTTCTATGGTTGACTGAAAGAAACCTGGTGGACTTGGGTAACATATGTTAATGTACTTGATTTGCGACAATTTGATTTTCTTTTCCAGTTTTAAATCAAAGCCACATGTTCGTTACTTTATAACCGTAAAAGAGGAAGCAGAACATAGAAAAAAGCATGGATATTAGAACTGAAAAAGGAAGTATCCATGCGATAAATGCATATTCATATATATTAAAAACAGAAGAATTAGGCCGAATGAATATTTTAATGTTTATAATTCAGTTTTTCCACACCTTTTCATGTGGAAACTGAAGAAACAAAACAGTAAAGTAAGCATGAATACGTAAGCAATTCTTTCAAAATAAAATATAAAAATATGATAAAAAGTTATGTTTTTATGCTTTGCAGATATGAAAAAACAGCCAGCTGATGTGGTTGAGAAGAGAGTATTTTGCGATAAGGAATTGAGCATAAAAATTCAGTATATTCCATAACTCTTAGAATACTTGTGTTCTGCATTCTGAGCGCATCCACTTCAAGCGATTTACGTTTGAGATGAAACTGAAGCTCATGGATCGCATTTGAATATCCAGACAAAGAATGAAAAGTAGCAAAATTTTTTGTATACAGCCCAGAAAACCTTATTTTTGCACTACACATTTGCCATTCAATATCCTTGAAAAAACAAGTTTGCCTCGACGCATATAGCATCTTTGGTGAAGAAATTTACCCTTGGGATTTTGTTGAATTCTGTGTAACCATTCTGTTATACTTTAGTGCGCTTCTGTTTCATGGATACTGAATATGGTCAGCTCGATACGAGAGAAGGAAATAGAAACTATTAAAAATATGATATTTCTTAATTTATTTTAGAAGTAGCATTATTATCAGAATAATGGAAAATTCCAATAAATTCGAAGCAGAAGGGATTGCACTAAGGTTTTTGTTTATGATTGTAATCAAGAAGGCCTAATTTAAACTACTGAGTGTTATTTTTATGCAATTACTTAAAAGATGATTGGGCTGTCTTCAGGCACATTGATATTGAGAAGCTCAAAGAGAAATCAACTGAAGGCATCTAGCAGTAATACCGCACATACTAAATTTATGTGGGAACAGTTTGAATCGCGAGGACATATCTTTCGGAATTCTTAAGGCAATCAAATGATAAATTTATGGAATAAGTTATTTATAACTTTATGAAGCTAATTTCGACAGTTAATTAATGAAGCGAGTGTTTTTATTTTGCTTATATAGACTTTTAGTGTTTTGAATTTCCCTTTTACAGGACGG